>CAEFZP010001983.1:0-26649 GCA_903064625.1 Mallotus villosus | reverse complement strand
TCCGTAGACGCTTACTCACACCACTTCCTGTTAGACTCAGGAGTCAAGTTGACGTAATGTTGTCGGGTGGTTGTGGTAATGTGGTTGGAATATTGAAGGCACATTCTGAGTGCCAGCTTCCAACTGGGTCAGTTCCAGAATGTTCTGCTCTAGAACGCACCATGAAGCCCATGCGATTTCTCCTCCAGAGTGAGAATGACCTTCATCGGAGGGTTTAAGGTGTAAGATGAGTGTGTGTGCGCACTTGTGTGTGTGATACAAGCACAGGGGACAGATCAGGTGTGTCAGTGTGTGTGTGTGGGGAGCTGTGAGCCAAGGACAGCTATCAAAATCAGACGGCAGAATGTACAGTGTACTGTGACCTGGCCTGATCAAGTGTGAGGCTTTGAAGAGAACCGTGTGAAAGTCTCCATGGACAGTAAACCTCTGACTGCAAGCACGAGCACTCTGCCTGGTTGTGTGTGTGTGTGTGTGTGTGAGTGTGTGTGTGTGTTGTGTGTGTGGTGTGTGTGTGTGTGTGTGTTATCCACTTAAGTATCCGCCCCTTAAGTATTATGACAACATTTTTTTAAATGAACATGATTGTTTGAATACTAATGATAATTCTGTTCAGTATCCTGACTTGTGCAAAGGACGTAACTACACTGGCTTGTAGACTGAGAGTCAGAAATGTAATCTTAGTTTTCTTATCCGTAGCCCACCAGGAGATCTGTGGGAAAGATAGAGTGATTCCAAGCTGTAAACTAAGGAATATTTTGCTTAATGACTTAGTTGCTAAACGGGAAAGAGTCGGTTGATTCCCGTAGATTTCCATCACAGAATATATCCCTTAGGTTTCTGCTTGGGTGTAAGTATTTCCATCCAAATAGTTTCGCGTCTGTAAGCTGTAAGTGTGTATCCCTCTCACGTGTGTGAGTGTGTGTGTGTGTGAGTGTGTGTTTCATCTCACCAGTCCCTCGAAGGAGGAGAGGATCATGCCTATGCGGACCACCACCCTGTCCCCTGAGGAGCGGGCGGGGCGAACCTTCAGGTTGTAGCCGGTGGTACAGGTCCTTCATCAGGTCCTTCTCCCCCTCGGACGCAGCTGTGGGGAGAGGGGGTGAACGGAGGGGGTAAGTGGGGGTGAGAGGGGGGGAGTCGAGGGTGAGCGGAGGGGGTAAGTGGGGTGAGAGGGGGGGAGTGGATGTGATCTCTGTGATCGAATGACAAAGAACGCCCCCCCCCCATGACCAGGTCGTTACCTCAACACAAGCATCTTTCCGACGATATGATGCACACGAACCAATAGGGCATAGTGGACCGCACACCACTCATCCACAACCCAGACTACTTCCTGGAACAAACCCCTGCTCCTCTGCATGACAAGGGGGACCGGTGACAGTTTCCTGGCCCCTGACACAGACTCCCAACGGCCTCGTCTGGAGCCAAACCTGCCAAACTGTCTAACATGGACACCGGGGCCACATTTCCCTGCGTGACTCCAGTCTTCCCTCCCTCCTCGCGAAGGTTGGACGCATTTCTAATCGGCGGCTCTGGGGGCGGCGAGCATTTATCACGTCGCCATCCAAGCCGACGGGGACCTCGGCGACATCGGCCGTGACGGGGACAAATGACAGCGATCACCAGGAGAGGCACCTCCATTAGCCGGCGCGGGAGAGGCGGGCGGGGGGGGGTGGGGAACGCCGGGGAGAGGCGGAGGGAGGGGCACCTACAACGGCAGCCGTTTAGCTCCCTTTCCCGTTCCCCGTTAACCGGTAATGAGGCGCTGAACAAACTGACCTATTCAATGAGGGGGTGTATTTCGAGCGAGGGGAAAAGGCTCCAGGCCAGAGCTGAGGCGATAAAACCGCGCTGCTCCTCGCACTGTGACACCCCATTGACAGACATGCACGACACGATCGATTTCAGATAGCGAGATCTGTATCCACATCCATACAGGTCGCCTATCCATCGGTGAGTCCTGGCAATGTGGCGAGAGGAGAGGGGAAAGTGATTAGAGGAAAGTAATGTGCCCCACTGTGGAACAAGCCATCTGCTGCTGGTACTGTTTGTCCCTCTCAGCCCTCCCTACCTGCTCCTCCTCTCCACAAGACACCCACACATGGCCAGACACAGCCTTGTCACCGGCACAGGATATATCTGAATGGGTTAATGATGAACTTCATTTGTCTGGCTTTGAGATGAGCCCTGAGGTGTGTCTAGAGCAAAGGTTCCTCTCATGTATGGTGTAAAGGTAACTTAGGGTGCATTCCTCTCATGTATGGTGTAAAGGTAACTTAGGGTGCATTCCTCTCATGTATGGTGTAAAGGTAACTTAGGGTGCATGGCCAGACGTCCTCTTTAACCCAGACATGTCCTCTTTTCGAGACCTAACAAATGCGTCCGGCCGGGATTCCAAAAACGTCCGGGATTTTGTCTTTCACAAACTAACTATTACGCCCTTACAAGTTTTGGAAATTGTATCTCCCTTACGTTCCCTTACGTTACACAGCTCTGACTGTAGAAAAAACCGTCGATGGTCGACCGCCGTTTACATTTCTATTTTTCAATTTTGTTAAGGTATAGATAAATGATCATATAGTGTTATGTTCTGTCATTTCCAGTCCTGTTTTTTTGTCTGTCCAGTCTATGTTTCAGGTCAAATACCCCAATACTCCGGTCCACATCTTCCAGTTCACCTCCCAACCAGACACACCTGTTACCCATCTACCGTTACCTGCAAAGTTCATATACCCTGGTTTCCCACAGACTCGTTGCTAGTTCAATGTTACTACTTGGCGGTAGTTAGTTAGTTAGTTAGTTGCTTTGTTTGTTGCCTTGCCGCCTTGTTGCCTTGTCACTAACTTGCCTCTGCACCAACCTGTCTCTAAACTTGCCTTGTTGCCTTGTTGCCTTGTCACTAACCTGCCTCTGCACTAACCTGTCTCTAAACTTGCCTTGTTGCCTTGTCACTAACTTGCCTCTGCACTAACCTGTCTCTAAAACTTGCCTTGTTGCCTTGTCACTAACTTGCCTCTGCACTAACCTGTCTCTAAACTTGCCTTGTTGCCTTGCCACTAACCTGCCTCTGCACTAACCTGTCTCTGTGTGCTACAGACACCACGAACGGCTCCATCCTCACTCCCTCCTGCCTGGATTCCACGGACCTCACCATTTCCCTCTGTGGCTGCAATAAACCTGGTTCATACATCAGCATCTGAGTATTGCATTTGGGTTCACCTGTCACTTCCCGGGCAGCCGGAATCACAACATGTAGCCTACGTAATTTGTGTCATTTCATTTTTTACATTTGTATGCATTCACATGGTCATGGTGCGGAATGCAATACATGATGGCATTCCGAAACTGTAGGCCTACATCAAAATGCTACAATGTCAGTAATGACTGGTGTCAAAACCATCATATTGTATTGGGAATTCATGAGTGCCAGAGTTTTACACACGTTATTAATTTGTAAGTAGACTAAGAAGTCAAGAACATCTAGCAGTATAGTGATTTGACTATATTGTCCAAGCATTAAGTGAACACTGTTTAAAGCTCGACTTACCTCCCATTGCGCACAGGCTATACAGACAGCATGACAGCAGCAACAAGTCTAGGGCCTTCATATCGACCAGAAAAAGTCTTCAAAACAGTATGTCTTTAGACATTAAATGGGAAAGTATACGTTTTCAGTGCCGTTAGCTAATAGCATAGTCCCCCTTCTACTGCATGCAGTCTTGAATGTTGTTGTGTGTCAGTCAAACCGCTCGAGCCAACTGCTGTCTTCTCGAATTACTGTGCACGGGAGGGGGGCAACTGTTGGCCAGGGCTGGTGCGTCCCATTGGGAAAGTCGGGCAGTTGCCCAGGGTCTCGGCCACCGGGGGGGCTTCGTCGTATTTACAATTTGTTAAAATTTGTGGTAGAGCTGACTTGCAGAGCGTTGGGCACACGCCCTCTTATGGGTGGGGTGTATATATACGCCGTCTCCGACTGACTGAGTAGTCGTGTTAATTGTTTGGCGCGGGTTGCCCGTGGTTGTCTGTCGCAGAAGGAACACTGCTACGTACTGTAAGTTAAGTTGTAAGCATAGTTCTGACTATTTTCAACCATCGAAACTTGCATATAGAGCACATAACTGAACAGTAATTCGTCTTGTTTAAGAAGCGCTTTGCTGCCGTTGTCCGTAGCTTCTCTCCTCCTCTCTCTCCGAGGTTCGTTGCGGGGGAGCCTAAGGTAGGCTATAGGCCTACGGTTTTTAGTATTTTCGGTCTTAAACATGTAAAGTTGTTACTGTGAATACAATGTGAAATATGATCACTCATCAGAGATCAGTTGGGACTGATGCTTTCTCTGGTCGTGTTTCTAGCAGGAAGTGAAGTTTGAAGTTACCGTGAAGTTTTGACCACTGTTTTCCCTAAGTTAATTTGTTTGGAACATTAGGTTTTGAGAGAACCATTAACATATATTTATTTTGGATCTTTGTTTTCCCGTTGGTTTGTATTAGGCTACTGTTACTTTTAGTTAAATGCCACCTAGGTGCTACCAATCTTGGGAAGTATCAGGCCTAGTGTAACCTTTGTAAACTGCCTCTGACGGCTTGCTGTGTGCTCAGATCCCCAAACACATTTGTGTGGAGTGTTTTAACTGGTTTTATCACGTTGTTCTGGATTTTGTATTAGCCTACTTACATTGAGTGATTTGTGATTTGTAGTGTTATAATACAGAGTGTGTTGATTTGTATTGGGGATTTGTTTGTCGGACTGTGGTTTTACCTGTAGTCTGTAACGTGGTGGGGAACTACTTGGATGACAGTGAGTGTGTATGTGAACTATTGTTATTTGTTCATTTAACATCAGCGACTCGATATTTATTCAATAAACCAAACTCTTACTATCGATCTTTTGCTACATAATCTGCCTCTGTATAATCATTTAGGCTATGGATTAGCCTGCGTCCCGTGGACTACATGGCCTAATAGGTGACTAAGGTTTGTCACAAATTAATTAAAATAGGCTACATCACTTGTCATTGCAAACGAATGACAATTCATATTAAGCATGAAAACACAATTCTTTAATTCTATTCTTTATAGCTAAATTTGATCTTAAATCCAGCATGGAACATATGATTCAGGTCATGACGTTTCTGTCAGGAGAATTTGTGTGGATGATCGAGCGGATCTATGATTAAACGGGGGGAGGAATTATTAACTGGGTCGTCTTACACTATCAGGGCTTGGAAATACATTGACTTGCTAAAGTATGCAAATGGCTAGTAGAACATAACATTTCATAATAATTTCAGTTAATCAAACATCTGCAAGACCCAGTGAAATTGTATAAGCTAGCTAGCAAAATAACGCTAGCATCGCTAGCTAACAACATTACTAATTCAACTTTGGTAGTGTAACAAAGCTCTTTGTAAATTCGTTTTAGATTTATATGATCGTGTGGACAATAAGACACGGACGCTGTCTCTTTTCATGTCTTGTATTTTACCACTGCTCTTCTTGACATCGCCATTCAAACACTTAAAGCCCATATAGCAGGTTGATTTTTCCAACGAATTTGCGCTATTTACATGTTGGTTATAAACATTTTAACTGTTATCTATTGTATTTGATGTTGTTGGGTGTCACAAAACGTAATATAATACGAAAAAGTAGGTACTTTTTTGCAATGATTCTTCTTTCCCCCACAATGCATTGCATTACGTCACGTTGGGGAGACGATAGACCAAAGCCCCATTGAAATCAACGAGAGAGATTAACGAAAGAGTTTTCAGCAGTAGATAGTTTATAGATAAATACATAGATAGAATATATAATTAGCATAGATATAAAGATCAAGAGATAGATATATAGATTGCATAGATAGATATATATATATATAGAGAGAGAAATAGATAGACAGACAGCCAGATAGCATAGCATAGCTAGCTAGCACTAGATAAATAAATAGCTGTACTAGTACTAGCCTACATATATAGATATAGAGATAAAGCTAGATAGACATATGTATAGGTAGGAAAAATGGTAAACTACTGTGTTTGTGGGGGGGTGACAAACTCTCTGTCTGCCCTGGCCCGAGACCGAGAAGCACTGAAAAGCTCGGTGCCGCAGTCATAATCAGTGTGACATTAGAAAAGTCTGAGGCCCCCTTCCACACTAACCCAGGTAAATTTAGAAACGTATACATGTCTCCGTTGCACTTCCCGGCCACACTAATACGGAGAATTCGGACACTGAAAACGGAGCTTTTCGAATACGCTCCCCTAGCCGGAGACATTTGAAAACGCCGGGTAGGCTATACGCGTAGTAGTGTGGACGGGGTACACAGAGCTTTTAAGATACGATGACATTAGAAAAGCACTTTTCTTGACTCATGAATATGAACCAAAACAAAATTGTTTTTAAGTAGCTATGTCCAAAAGCTAGTCATATCTAGCTAGATAGCGCGCCATGGCTAGTGTTTGGATCACGAGTGATCATCAAACGGCTTTCATAACTGTGTGTGTTTGATTTAGTTGATTGATTTAGTTTCCCCTTTCCTGATAGAACGTGACTATTACGGAACTCAAAACGTGTAATATCTAATCGGAAATGTGTTTACAACGTCGGGGAAAAGATTTAATTAGGGATTGACTTGGGGGGGAGAATTTCACAGGTGGGACTAGTAAATTAGCCCAGCTAGCATGATGCCTTCTAGATCTAGATAAGAGCTACTTATCTGAATTAACGACATGATAACTGTCACATCTGTAGATATAAAGAAAACGTTGACTTTCACTCGGTGCTATTCACTGACAGTAAAAAAATGTGTCGTTTTGTATGCACTGCTGTCTGTAGACAAGCTCCAGCGCTCCTTGCTGCGTTGCCGTTGCTTACTCAGCAGGACACTTCACCAACTCTACACTCATTCTCCTCGGACCATCCATTTAATTGGCTTTGGCGGCCATCAGGTCTAGGCAATTCCTCATTTGACCTCTCTCGTCTATTTGGTTCGATATTATACAGCTGCGGGCCATCGTACATTTTAGTGGTTATTGCAACCTCTTCCTCATCCCAGTCAATTGCCATAGTTCTAGTACTAGACTGAGGCTACTCTCCTCCACGACTCCCCAACGTGACGTCACCGCCGAATTGCGCTAATATGCTAATGCTAACAAAAAAAACGTACAAAACTGGTCTTAAACACCATTTTGAGACACCATTTTGAGATTTCTTGAATGATATACATATCTTGAGTGCTTTATGTACCCATTCATCGACAGTGGTGGTTAACCTGCTATATGGGCTTTAATGCTTTCTGCATTAAGCCTACGGCAACTCCCGAGGGACAAAACACCCATGTCCGTTGTCACATAGAAAGGTCTGCTACAGTAGGCTATCCCCAGGATTTGCCAGATAGCTAAACGTATACTGTATATAAAATAATTTTGTAGACTTAACAATGGATTCTGCCACTAAATGAGTGACTTGGCTTTATTTCTGGACATACTATCCACAACCGAAGTGTGTTACACAATGCTGTAAGATCGGCTGTACTCGTGCATTGCTCTTGGTACCCAGAATGCCCTGCGGCAAGCTGAAAAGCTACTAAATTAAGGTCATTAGCTTAGTTAAGTAAGCGTTATTTGAAGTTCTATTGCTGTGTTCGTTTTGTTTTGATATGTGTAATGCTATGATCTATAGTTTAACTAATTTGAGTGTTCACCATGATTGCAAGTGTGTCTAGTTAGATACGTATTCAAGCTGTCCGTTAGTTAATGATCAGTATTAACTTAAACGTTGTTGATTGAAAAGCACGTCATACTCTCCGCGTCGCAAGCTCAAGAGGCTGCTGACTGGCCGCTGATAGTGAAGTTTGCTTCTCTACGAATATCCTCTTGTACTTATGAGGGTAACGTTGTCAAGTTGAAACTAGTGTTAAATATATGATGATATGCATGAAAGACTTGGACTGAGAGCACACTTGCCTTAATACGGTGGCCCTGAAGTACATTTATTTTACTGTTGTGAAACATTAACAGCATATATAAGATTATTAAATAGGAATGTCCCTGATTAAAATAAAGAGTAGTGCAACTACATGACTCTCTGAATTGTTAACAAATTGGGCCTCAAAATTTTCCTTTGCCCAGGGCCTCCAATTAGCTAAAACCGACCTGCTATTGGCTATATAACCCGGTCTATCGCTTTCGGGATAGTTCAGGGTAGTTTTTTTTTGTTTTGATTTAATGTCGTTGTAATACAATTTAGTGGTTAATTGGTTAACAAATTCACCAAACTAGTTCGTGTCCTCACGCATGTAAGTCCTCGAGGCAGCACTTTAATTCATGGTTCTTGGATTTCTTCCAATACGCTGATGAAGCTGAGTTGAAGTGTTTTCCAAAGAGTGGAATGATAATGTGCACGGAGGACATTAGTTTAAATTATTCTGACGTATTATTAACGCCTATCTGTGCCAGTAATTACAGAAGGCTACGTCATGACATTTTTGGTAAAATAAGCCGTTGTCATACTAGAAGCCTGCTGTAGTATTTGGCTGCGGGCACGAACTGTCACTAAAAGTTGTAATTGCAAAGACTAGAAATGCGGTCACCACGTGAGGATTGATGGTTTCTCGAGTTAATTTAATTTCAGCTGTGTGTGTGTGTTCCGATCTCTGCAACAATTGTTCTAAATACAGCGGAGATTAATGCTTAAGAGGGCAGATTTGATAAAAGTGTCTTAATCTCCCGTTTGACACGATTATTAATGAAAGAGTAGTAATTTATGCATATGGACACACAGACCTAGTATGCACATAACTCACACCTCAAAGAAATACACAGAAGACTAGAGTTTTTACAATCATACAAATATATTAGTTTGTTTTATTCAATTATATCCAATAATACGTCTCCCTCGACTGTGTAAGTTATTATAGAAATAAATACAGATCATATTGCAAATGCAGAGACAAGGGGGAGGGGGAGTAGAGAGAGGGGGTGAGGCGGAGGGAGGAAAGGGAGGAAGAGGGTGAGGCGGAGGAGAGGAGGGAGTAAAGGGAAGTAGATGGGAAGGGGAGAAGGAGTAAATACTGAGTAAGACTTCTTCTTTGAACGTGTCCTGTAAATGTTGGCGCATGCATGCTTGTAGTACTGTGTGTGACTAGCTCTTCTGCCTTGGTGCGCAGAACAACTTTAGCCCACAAATGTTCTTTTCCTTCAAAAGCCCTGTACCTTCTTTTATTTTTTTTGTTGACCCATGATGTTTAGATGTCCGGCGTAGATGGTATAGTCTTGTTATTTCTCCGGGTTGGCAACAGGGGCGTGTATCCAGGTAACCCCCATCATGGATTTGTAATGTCCCCATCGTCATTTAAACTTTATGGTACAAAAATAGTGTCATAGTGGCTTTTTAGCTGGAAGACTGAAGCATAGTTTTTTTTGCATTTTCAGAAGACAAAGAAAGTAGTTATGGAGATTCCTTTCAAATCTTTTTCGGAAGACTTCATCACAATAACTTGGGTCATCCATGCAGTACAAAACTGTAGAAGGGATCCCACCGGCCACGGAACCACACACTGGGTTATATGGTGTGTGTGTGTGTGTGTGTCTCGTATCTCGACAAAGAGAGGCCATGAGCGAGCAGTCCGCATGCTGCTGGATATCAAATCAGATGTCTGTGGGTTCATAGGTCAGAGGTCAGTCAGTGATTGCAAGTCTTTTGCAAGGGATTCTGGGGGCCAGGAAGACATGGATAGTAATCTCTCATTTCAGTCATTGCATACAGATATTGTTTTGATCACCCCCTCGTCTCATAGTTTGCATTGTTGAGGTTGGTTGTTGGGGGCAGGCGAAACCATTCATGGATATGTAATCATTATAATAATACAACAATACATCATTAAAATATATTTTTTCAAACAAACAAACAAAGGACTGGGACATATCAAGGACACAATTACACTTCCGTCGACAGAAATGCTTTACAACATACACAAGAATACCAACGAGAATACCCCAAAACACCGCCCTCCTCTTTAACATCATCAAGACAAATAACTTTTTTATTTCGCTCCATGTTTCACTAAGCCACTAAACAGTGGGAGAGCGCAGCATCGCCGTAGCAGTAGCCACACAACTCCCCTAGGCGGCGCTCTTAAGATGAGCTCCCACTGTTAAGGTCACCCCTGCGATCCACATCTGTCGAGGAGTGGCTGTGTGCTGAAATGCTGTGTGTGCACTGCAGATGTGAGGTGGGTGCGCCTCCATAGCTGGGTGTGTCGTCTATGGGGTTACCTACAGGGGCAGTCCCCTCCAGGGGCTCCGTAAACGGCTACTCAAAGCCCTTTTCTCTCCCGCACGTGAGCTTTGCTCTGTATTTTTCGTGTGTGTCTTTGCTGCATTGCAGATGTGGGAGAGGGAGTACACCTCAAAGTAAAACAAATGCACACACACACACTTAAACACGCCCCCATGCAAATATACACGCGGTAACTGGAACCGGGGTTTGAAACAATTAAAAAAACATAACACATCTTCTTAGTAGTACTGGCTAATCATTCAAACTCTCTCCTACAAGATGTTTGTGCACCTTAATGAACTTTATTGCTTTTTGTCAAAGACCGGAGCTTTATTGATTTGGCTTCTGATTCGTTCCCATCCTCCCTCTCTTTTTGCTTCTCTTTCTCTCTCAGTTTCTTATCTCCTACCTCGCACACACCACACACACACACACACACACACACACACGCAGATTGACACACACACACACACACACACACACACAGATTGACACACACAAACACACGCACATGCTCATCCTCCGCCGTCAGGATGAGGGAAGTTGTTTTGGGGGGGAAAATTTGAGGAGAGGCGGCACAACTTCACAGGGTGAGGGAAAGGTCAAGAGCTAGACACATGACACACTTCATCTTTCTCTCTCTCTCTCTCTTCCTCTCTTTCGCTCTCTCTCTCTCTCTCTCTCTCTCTCTCTTCGCTCTCTCTCTCTCTCTCTCTCTCGCTCTCTCGCTCTTCATCTCTCTCTCTCTCCCCCTCTCGCTTCCTCTCTCTCTCCCTCTCGTCTCCCCCAGGACCTTACATGAGTCCATGACTCATCTTGGTAAGCAAGACAGTTCTGACGAGGATAGAAAAACGGGGAGACGTGCGTGCGTGTGAAGTAAATGAAATATCAATCCCTTGACCCTATTTGACATACACATCTATATCTGTCTATCTGTCAGCCTATCACAGACACACACACACACACACGTATCTGTCTATATATCAGCCTATCACAGACACACACACACTTACGTATGCACAACCTCACAGCCTCTCTATCAACTCCCGTTCCCGCTTCCACATTCAGAGGAGATGGTATTACTTTAACACACCCTTAGAAGAGGGCGATACTTAGCATCTGGATCAACAGACATTTCCCTAAAAAGCTGTAAATCTAGTCGGGGGGTTCTGGGTAATCAGAAGGGCTAAGGTAGAATTAGGGCGGCACAGATGAGAGAGATAAGGAGAGATAAATGGTGATCTTCAGATACAGTAATTCACACTAAATGGCTTGAAGTAGCAGATAGCTGGAAGGTCTAGAGAGGGAGACATGAGCGGGAGAGGGTGTGTGAGGGGGTATGGTAATAGACCTACTTAACATTTAGAATGACTCAAAGGAAACTTCAGTTTGAACACTGCAAAACACAGCACACACACACATTGACTCACGTACACACTCTGGCTGCAGAGCCCTACCCCCCCTCCCCCCTCTACACACCCCCTCCCACACTCAATAAAACGCTTTTATAGTCCAACCACTCTGCATCTATCAAAAGAAGGTCAGAAACACGGCAAACTGCAACGACCGTACGGGAGACTCACAACGTCTCCTCTTCTACTGCTCTGAACTCTCTACGCGCCACTCCATCAGTTACCGTGCCGACAGACACCTGACCTGTCAGAGGCTTCATTAGAACTAACTCTACTACCATCAACCTTTGTCAGATAGAAATATCTCCCCTTCTGAAGTCAGTTTAATACACGAGGGCAGAATAATACTGTGAAGATGTTTGACGGATGTTTGACAGCTCAACCCCTGTGTAGGAGGAGTAGCACACACACACACACCTACACACACCTACACACACCTACACACACCTACACACACACACACACACACTGACTCACACAGACTCACACACACCCACACAGACTCACACAGGTAGGCCTCGTGTTGAGCTTTGGAACCTGCATGTAAACACTGCAGCACTTCACTCCTCCTTGTCATCACACGCTGTGTGCGTCGGTGGAATCATCAGAACAAGGCGAGCCGCAGCACAGTTCATCACAGTAAACTGTCACACACACACACACACACACACACACACACACACACACTCTCCGATTGTAGTCTCACACTCATATCTCAGCAATTGTTAATCCTGTAGTGTGTTGCTAAAAAGGCATTCTGTGTCTGAACTACAAGATCTAGTTGAGCCAGCCCTTACGTCTTACCCATAACTCCTTGCGTGTCACTACAGGGATTATGTCAGTCGCGTTCTCGAAGAACAAACACCCCAAGAGGATGTAGAGGTTATTGCAACAGAGGATTCGCAGCCCTTAAAAGAAAAGCAAAAACAGTTGTGTCGTCATTTCATGGCTCTATCCCAAACTGAGACTCTTGCCACCGCTGCCTACATCCTCTCCTTTCTTCCCCTTTCTCTCCCCTCACTCCTTCCCCTCCTCTTCTCCTTATTCCCCTCCTCTTCTCCTTCCTCCTCTTCTCTTCACACACCCTAGCCCTTATTTATGACCATATAATCCAGCCCCTCCCACCACCACCCTACCCTCATCTTGGAGTTATATAATCTGACATGTTTAGGATTATCTGGAGTAAGTGAGCATCAGTTATGGAGTGCTAATATGGAGCTATAGGCCCGGGACCGCAGGGGGTCCCCGAACAACCCATCAAACTTAAACCCAATTTGATTGGTTAATTGGAGTCATTTGTCACGGCCACAATAAGGAAGTGTTAATCTGGTCGGTGGATAGACAGATGGATCCTGGAGGCAGTCATACTATATTTAGCTGGTTCTAACCGGTCTGAAGCCTCAGCGTGTTAACCTCCAGGAGTCTTGGAGGACTTCTCCAAGAAGCCACGTGTCCCTATAATGTTGGTCTCTTTTTAAAGACGAAATGTCTTCAGGCGAGACAGATGAACTGTTTGTTTGCTTCACAGTAGTCTGTGAGATTCTCGGATTGGGATTAGTGAGGTATCGCCACGAGCCGACATGCCACCGCCCACCCACAGCACTGGAGCTCCACATCCTGCTTGACGAGCGTTCCTGGACGCTATCTGCTTCAGCACGAACGGTAATTGGCTTCCCCATATTTCAGCTCTCTGTGACAGAAGCTGTAAACCCTGAATTTCATATCGAGCTAGTCATCTCAGTTCACTCTCACTAAATGGACACCCCTCAGATGTTTTGGTGTGTGTGTGTGTGTTTGTGTGGTGTGTGTGTGTGTGTGTGTGTGTGTGTGGGAGGGAGGGGTGTTGCAGGGCCTCCAGGGTTTCCCCACTCTTCCTTCCCCTCTTGTTTATAGGGTTATCTGGTGCTGTTAGTATTACACCCTCAGGTGTGTGTGTGTGTGTGTGTGTGTGTGGGAGGGTTGTTTATAGGGTTATCTGGTGCTGTTAGTATTACACCCTCAGGTGTCAGGTATGAGGAGGATTATGTGTCAGAACAGGATAGAGGAAATAAGAAAGAGAAACTGTGTGTGTGTGTGTGCGGGGATACTACTAAGTAGGATAGAGAGGCCTAGTACGTGTGTGTGTATGTCTATTTGTGTGTGTGTGTGTGTGTGTGTGTGGAAAGACAAGAGAGGGAAGCCTTTGTGTCAGTATCTCATTTGGGATTATCCGCTTTGCGATGTAGGGAAGCCATCTTAATTCTCCCCAGGCCGTCACGCCTGCCTCTGGAAGCGCACACCCTCTGGAAGAGCACACCCTTGTTCTCGCTCCAGTGAAACCTCCCCTCTCCTCGGTTCTCTATGAGTCACAAACAGCTTTTCGTATGTCTCCAAAATATATACAATTTCCAGATAAAATTGGAACGTTATTGCACTGCTTTTTGAGAAAGTGGCTGCGTGCTCGATGTCGCTCTGCACAGTCATCCTGTTTCTGCGGCAGGAACCATAATCACTTTGGTATCATTCTACAACAACATCTATAGACTGCACACGTCATAGACGGATAAACGTGAGAGGTGAGAGGGACAGAAACAAAGAAAGAAAGACAAGAAAAAGGAGAACGATTATTAGGAGAACTGTTATTACGTTCAGCTGTGAAGGCTTCAATTCCTTGGATATTGCATAAGAACTAAAGACTGGTCGTACTGTGGGACACTGCGACCTGTGCTGGAGACACTGTGCTGGAGACACTGTGCTGGAGACACTGTGCTGGAGACACTGTGCTGGAGACACTGTGCTGGAGACACTGTGCATACTGAGTGTTAAACACGTCTCCCTCGAACAGGAAGGATGCTTGGTCAGCATCCTACAAAGTCCCATTATAAAGTAAGAACATCTAGGATGTGACGCGGTGAACCCGCGTTGCTGACGGGTTGGTTAGCCCTCTTAAAACAACTTGTGACTGTTCTGAAATGTGTCGTGGACACATTCGACATGTGTAGCGGCTGACTCCGATTCGTAGTTATGTGTATCTTCCTGGCTAGAGGCACCGCCTAGAAATAATGATGGTGCAGGGATAGCATGGTGTGATGCATGGCTGGACACACACACACACACAGCACACACACACACAGCAGACACACACACACACAGCAGACACACACACACACACACAGTGAGAGCTATGTAATCATAACCCACACAGACAAAGAGATTGCTGGCGATCTCCTACACCATCTCCTTGATGATATCCTCATCATTTCTCAATACCAGGACACAATCATCCTTCTGGCTGGCCATGTGTGTGGGAGCGTGTGTGTGTCTGTATGCGAGAGTGTGTGTGTGTGGTCAAAGTCATGTGAGTGGTTGTGTGTGTGTTCGCAAGTGGATGTGAGTGTGTGTGGGGGGGTACACACCGTGTGCGTGTGGTGAGGGGTGGGGGGTGGGGTGGATGATGGTGAATGAATGTGTATGCGTGCGTGTGGTGTGTGTGCTTGTGTATGTGTGTGTGTGTGTGTGTGCGTGTATGTGGTGTGTGTGTGTGTGTGTGGTGTGCGTGTGTGCGTGTGTGTGTGTGTGTGTGTGTGTGTGTGTGTGTGTGTGCGTGTGTGTGTATGTGTATGTGTGTGTGTGTGTGTCTTAATAGACTCTTTAAGGGTCAGGAGATTCTGATCAGCAAAAGCCCCTGTTAACGGCTCCAGTGGAAGAGCTGAGGATTCTTGTGCTGTCAAGTGGAAAATTGACTCCATGTCAAAGACTAATCAAATTGCACCAAAGGTGAAAGAAAAGAGAGAAGAAGAAAAACAGAACACACACATGGGTAACCGGGGGCGATATCTTAGGGGGTCTGACATAGGGAGGAGACAGGGTAGCAGATGCTTCGGGAACAAGGCTGTGTGGGTCTATCACAACCTCGTGTTATTGAGGAACCGGGGGGAATAGGACCCTCTATGGGCTACTCGGTGGTGCCAGTGGGACACATTTGACCGTGACACCCTTGGTAGGAAAACAGGAAGACGTGTTGGTCGTTGAGGTGGAGCTGATAGGACAGATGATCCTGATGAGGTCAGGTGTTGATGTCCTGCTCAAGGTGGATTGGTGGAATCGATGCGTCCGGAACACACTCCCACGATGCACCACCTGTCTCTCTCTCTGTCTCGCTCTGTTTACTTATTGCTCTAAATTCCAAATGGTGGAGAGGGAGGGGGTTGCAGCGGGTGGTGAGGGTTTGGAAGGAGGGGGGGGCACCAAAAGAAGGGTCAGGCAGAATATATCCCAATTCACCAGGGCACTCTGGGAAATGGAGTTCTCACAGGTTCCATGCTGAAACCTTTGCCAGGTAGAATCCTTTCTTTTTTTTTCTTCAACCCTTCAGGCGCCCCCCTATGTATGTGTCTCCAGACTTCATGCCCTTAACCCCGCCCCCTCCCCCGGCCCCGCCCCCTCCCCGTGTCTGTGAGTGCTAGGAGGCTTTGGGGCAGGTTTTGGGGCAGGTTTTGGGCGGGTCTTTCTTGCCGCTCGGGCACACAGGCGAGTCGGAGGTCTTGAGCGCCTTCCGGGGCGGGCTGTGGGGGGCCACATCGTGTAGCGAAGGTTCCCTGTACATCGCCACTGTGTGTGTGTGGGGGGGGGGAGAGAAAAGAGAGAGAGAACTTAATATCTCGAAGGCTTACATTTCCTGTGTTCCGATGTTGATATCAGTTCTAAACCGACGGCTCATCAGAACCCCCCCTCCTCCTCCCTGACCCTGTTGCTGAGGAAACGGAGCGTTAGACGCGGGTCAGATGGCTAAGCGGTTAGGGAATCGGGCTATTAATCAGAAGGTTGCCAGTTCGATTCCCGGCCATGCGAAATGACATTGTGTCCTTGGGCGTCCCTGTACTTACTGTAAGTCGCTATGGATAAGAGCGTCTGCTAAATGACTAAATGTCAAATGTACCTTCGATGAGCTTGGGCAGGAAGTGGGCGGCGCCCTTGGTCTTTTTCACCCGGTTCCCCTTCATGATCTGGCCGTCCCGGTTGATCCCGATGTACCAGGCCCGGCCCGACTGGGTCTGTCGGTACAGGAGGGACGAGTAGGTCACGTAGTAGTTCTCAAACACAGACTCCTTAAACTTACACTCTGGAGTGAAGTGTTCCTGGACAAGAGAGGAAACACTCACAGTTAGGGAGAGGAAACACTCACAGTTAGGGAGGAGAGGAAACACTCACAGTTAGGGAGAGGAAACACTCAGTTAGGGAGAGGAAACACTCACAGTTAGGGAGAGGAAACACTCACAGTTAGGGAGAGGAAACACTCACAGTTAGGGAGAGGAAACACTCACAGTTAGGGAGAGGAAACACTCACAGTTAGGGAGAGGAAACACTCACAGTTAGGGAGAGGAAACACTCACAGTTAGGGAGAGGGAGCACGCACATGGTCACATGGAGAGGGGGGTGGGGTTCATACACACACACACACACACACACACACGGTCACATATAGAGGGGGCGGGGTTCATACACACACACACACATGGTGACATGGAGAGGGGGCTGGGTTCATACACACACACACACTCGTGCTTACTCTGGGGCAGTGGAGGAGAACACACAGAGTTGCTTACACACCCGCACACACACACTCTGGGTCAGCGGTGAAGAATAACAGATTGGGACGGCTGACCATTTTTATTTATTCCTTTTATTTATATATTTCTTTTTCAATTCCATAGTCTCAGCTGGGAAGACTGGGAAATGGAGCTCACATTTCATTATGACAGGGTTAGGGGAGCATCTGTGTCTGCTGTGCACAAAATGGAAAATGAACACACACACACACTTTCTCACACACACATGCCTACACACACAGGCTATATGTCTTCTTTTGTGTCGTAACAACATACACACTCTCTCACACACCCACACACACATACACACAAACGCCTATTTTACCACTTGGGACAGAATGGTTTGCAAGCTCAGATGACATAATTCACCCATTCTGTTTCCAGTAACAACCAACCATCAACAGCATCCTTCACCTTCTCCCCAGTTTAACGGCCAAATCGTTGGCCCCCTTCCCACTCATGTCTCTCTCGCTCTCTCTCTCTCTCTTTCTCTCTCTCTCTCTCTCTCTCTCTCTCTCTCTAACTCTCTCTCTCCCCCCCCCCTTCCCACTCATATCACGCACGCACACTCTGCTTCTGACAAGTTGTCAGCCATTGAACATCTCTCTCCCCATCTTGTGTTTTCTCTCTCTCTCTCTCCTCTCTCTCTCTCTCTCTCTCTCTATCCCCCCCCCCTCTCTCCACCCCCCTCGTCATTTGGTAACCTTGTCAAGGAACAAACCAATTTGCAGGATTGATTTGGAGCCTTGATGTGACTGGTGAACAGAAAAAGACCTGAATAAGGAGTTTGCTCTTCTCCTCCTCCTCCTCCTCCTCCTCCTCCTCTCATCTTCTCTCTCTCTCTCTGTTCATTCCCTCATCAGGACCAGGAAATGCAGCAGACTGCTTTGCCAGTATCCATCACGACCCACCTACATAGCCAATTACACTGAGACAATTACCATCCCTTAAGTACACATTAATTTACCTTAATTCACCCGTTGGTTTTGTACTGATAGCGAGCCAGAGGAAGTCTTAGTCTTCCACAAAATTATCAGGATGAATTTGACCATTAGCCATGCTTTCACTAAGACAGAACCGCCCTAATCGCCCTCGGAATGTTTGCACATGGTTGTGCGTTTGGATGTGTGTGTGTGTGTGTTTATGGGCTTCCAGCTGTAGTATATCTCCTCCCAGCACCAGGTACAATATGTGGGATATCTCTCTGAGCCAAACACGCTCATGGCAGAGCCACCCTCTCTGCTCTCTGTAGACACCAAGCCCAGCTTGCTAATGGGGTTCATTAAACCAATAAAATGGTTGTTCCCATCAGAATTACAAGAGCGAGCAGAAGGAGGTGTGTCCATGTCTGTGTGTGCATGAAATCGAAAGAGGATGTGTGCCGTGCGTGCGTCTGCGAGTTGTGTGCTCTCTATGTGTGTGTGTGGCTGTGTGTGTGTGTGTGTGTGTGTGTGTGGCTGTGTGTGTGTGTCTGTGTCTGTGTGTGTTAGCATATGCCCCATGCACCCAGACACACTTATGTCATTTTCAACCCGCCAGCATCCCCTAGAAGCCATAGCTCCCTGTAGAGTCTCTCCATCAGCCTGCAATTAGCGCCCTGTGTGTGCGTGTGTAAGTATGTGTGTGTAAGTGTCTGTGTGTGTGTGTGCGAGCGTGCACCGGTCACCCCTCTCCATTAAATACTAAGGACCCTTGGGGTCCGTCACTGTTCAAACACCTTCTTCTCCAGGGACTATCAATTAATGAAGACTGTCCTGACCGCCGAAGGGAGAGGGGGGAGGAGGGGGGGTGATGGGGAAGGGGTGTGTGTGTGGATAAAGCATATATGGAGGAAGATATGGGGGAGGGGTTGTGGAGGAGAAGCTTCTGGAAGGAGTACATGCCTAGAATGGATGGCCCTGCTGGAATGAGCTCAAACCCGAGCAGGAGATTGGAATCGTTTTTACACCAACGTAGAACCCCAAAAGCTGGAGGTGTTCTGTCACTGTTTGTGACAGTCTGAATGAAAATATACACCTCACACACACTCTCCCGCGTACAAACACTCTCTCTCTCTCTCTCCTCTCCTCTCTCTCCTCTCTCTCTCTCACAAACACACTGTAGGACCAGGAACGCACACGTAAAGAGCCAAACTGTGTGCACACATACACACACACACACACACACACCTCCACCTGATTCCATCAACTCAGTGTGACGTCACAGATGCAACTTAATAAGATAACAGCCTCAGAGACGAAGACGACGTTCACACCGACCAATCACAGGCCAGATACTTCAGTGTCTGAGCCCCAGTCTGATGTCATTTTGGTTCCTATTGATCGTACAGTGTTTGCTCAGGCTGGCTTCATGCTAACCTGTTGATGGATGGTGTTTCAATATGGAGGTCGGACAGAGGGCTGGCCTCCTCTCATCCTGAGAAGATGACTTATTCAGTGGCTCTCTAGGCAGTGAGAAGATGTTGGTCAAGTCTCAAATGTAGTGAATTGGCGAGTGAATATACTTCCAGTGAGAATAGTCGACCGCAACAATGTTTTAGATTTGTTTCTAAGTCCTCTCTCTGTTATATGTTATCTGTGTCAGCTGATATTCATACATCAACTGTTATCCGGTTAATGTATCTGACTGGAAACACGATTCTAACATTCGTGTTCTTGCAGTTCCTCTTGATGCCAGTAGGGGCTGCTCAAATCCACTGTCTGCCTCGGTCCTCCTTCACTGTTTCCACGTCGCTTTTGATCATCCACCTGCATCAACTCAACTAAGCTTTATCTCCGCATGTGAAAGTGTCCAAGGTGAACAGTTCCAGCGGGCTCAGAGACAGAGGCACAGACCGCTGGAGGGCCCTCGTTCTGGGCTGGCACGACCCCCTGGAGGGCCCTGGGTCTGGGCTGGCACCGACCCCCTGGAGGGCCCTCGTTCTGGGCTGGCACGACCCCCTGGAGGGCCCTGGGTCTGGGCTGGCATTTCAGACATGTTCTCCCCTACGGTGTTTTTTTGCTCCATATCCATTTAGTCATTTAGCCGACACTCTTATCCAGAGCGACTTATAGTAAGTACAGGGACATTCTCCCCGAGGCAAGTAGGGTGAAGTGCCTTGCCCAAGGACACAACGTCATTCAGTACGGCCCGGGAATTGAACCAGCAACCTTCTGATTAATAGCCCGATTCCCTTCCCCCATCTGACCCCCCACTGACACACACTGTCATAGTGGGGAGTGAAGAAGGATAGACGAGAGGGAGGAAAGGGGGACGGTACAGCAAAGATGGTGCGACAGGAACTGAGAGACGAAAGAGAGAGAAAGAGAGAGAAAGAGAGAGAGATTCAGCTTCAAAGAGAAGCACGCAGACTAGGACAGGAGGCGGGGCCAGCCAGGGTGGGTGTGTCTGGTCCTGTCTGGCCACTCATGCATGTCGCTCGTTGTGACAGGCAGACATGACAGATCCCTCCTCTATCAGAGGAGGTTGGGGGGGGGTGTAAATGTGTAGAGAACACACTCACACACACACTCGCACACACACACACAGGTGCCTGGAGTGACGGATGGATCTCTCTCCTCTATCATCACTCACTCCCACTGAGCCAGAGAGGGAGGGGGCGAGAGACACTGGGAAGAAGAGAAGAGAGAAGAGAGAGGGAGGGGGCGAGAGACACAGGGAAGAAGAGAAGAGAGAAGAGAGAGGGAGGGGGCGAGAGACACAGGGAAGAAGAGAAAAGAGAAAGGAGAGGGATGCAGAGAGAAAAGGGTGGGGTGTCATATGGTGTGAAGAAAGGATGAGGAAACTGAAAAAGACTCAGAGCAAGGTTGAAAGCAAGGATGTGTGTGTGTGTGGGTGTGTTGTGTGTGTGTGTATGTGTGTGGGTGTGTGTGTGTGTGTGTCAGCTACTTTGACTCCCGGTCCTAACCTGTGCCAATCCACACCTGAGTGGAACCGTTGATTTCCATTCATTGACACCTATGTCACACACACACACACACACACACCTACACCCACCCACACACACACATTTCTTCTCCAGGCAGTGCTGTTACGCTGACGTTAACCACTGAGCTCTCGATTCAGTCAACTGGAGAATTGATTTCATGTAAGACCTCTGTGAAAAGTCAATAGGCATTAGTGCAGAAAAACCCAGGATTACACTTTGATTGGCCGTACCACGTATGCAGCCACCCGAGCTTGCAGAAGCTAAAACCCCTCACGAGCCTGGATCGGCCAACCAAAGGTTAATCCTGGGTTTAATTCAGCGACACTCATTGACTCCCCGAGGGACAAATGCATTTTGTCAATAGGACGGACGTGTGTGTGAGTGTGTTGTGCTTGTGTCGCGTGTGAGCATGTGTGTGAGCGTGTGTGTGAGCAGTGTGTGAGCGTGTGTGTGAGCGTGTGTGTGAGCGTGTGTGTGAGCGTGCGTGTGAGCGTGTCACAGACGTGTGTGTGAGCGTGTGTGTGGCATGTGTGTGAGCGTGTGTGTGAGCGTGTGTGGTGAGCATTGTGTGAGCGTGTGTGTGAGCGCGTGTGTGAGCGCGTGTGTGGAGCGCGTGTGTGAGCGCTGTGTGAGCGCGTGTGTGGCGCGTGTGTGAGCGTGTGTGAGCGCGGTGTGAGCGCGTGTGTGAGCGCGTGTGTGAGCGCGTGTGGTGAGCGTGTGTGTGAGCGCGTGTGTGAGCGTGTGTGTGAGCGTGTGTGTGAGCGTGTCGTGCTTGTGTCGGAGCGCCTCGACTGTTCCTCGACGGCTTCTCGACAACGTCGGAGCTGAGATGAGATCAGCTGGCGTATTTTGGGGGGGTCCAGATGTATGCTGAGGGGTCCTCAGGGGACAACACTCAGGCATCTACACACGGACACCCCGGGGGCCCTAGCACAGTGGCTTCAGAGTGACAACACGAGAGGAAGGCACGCTGGAACACAAACACCCTTGGATTAGCAAGTGATAGACTTAGGGATGCCTGCGAAAGCACACACGGCCGTGAGCACACACACACACACACATACACACGCAGACTGACACACAACTTGTGCAGCGAACAGCTGGAGAGGGTACAGGCGGGCTCACGAGGAGGGAGGGGGGGGTTGTCCTTTACCTCTCACCTTGACTGCCAGACCCTGCTGGGGTTTGGGGAGTCCAAAGGGGACCAGTGCTACCTATCTATCTCTCTCCATCTCTCTCTACTCTCTATTATCTATATCTCTCTTTCTATCTCTATCGCTCTACATCTATCGCTATGTCTATCTCTCTTCTCTCTCTCTACTCTCTGACTGCTCGATCTCTATATCTCTCTCGTAGCTCCTCTCTCTCTCTCTCTCTCTCTTCTCTCTCTCTCCTCTGCTGTGCATTTCTTATCACTTTGCCTCTCCCCCATCCCATCTCTCTCTTCTCCCCATCACTTCAGTCTCACTCTGTAACCTCTTGTCTGTATATTTTCTTAATATCTCATCTCTCTCTCTCTCCTGTCTCTCTCTGCTCTCTCTCTCTCTATTCTCTCTCTCTCTCTCGCTCCCTCTATCTCATACATCTCTTCTCTCCCATAGCGCCAGTATGTACTGTCTGTATCTCTCTATGCCTCTCCCACGTGTGTCCGCATGCCTTTGCTGCTAGGTCAGTTTGCGGGGGAGGTGCAGAAGATGGACAGAAGGAGAGAGTGGCGAAACACGGAGTGGAATAAGGGAAAAGAGGAAGTGCTGGACTCATGAAACAAGAGACAAGTGTTTTGATGCGATGAGGGTGGGGAAGGTCAACAGAGAGGGATGGAGGGAAGAGTGCAAGTGTGTGTGTGAGTGTGCATGTGTGTGGTGTGTGTGCATGTGTGTGTGTGTGTGTGAATGAACATCCTGCAGGGCCTGCTGTTGACTAATTACCTCAGTTGTCAGGAACTGCGTGCTGAGGACCAAGGGTTGGTGTGTGTGTGTTTGTATGTGTGTGCGTGTGTGTGAGGGCGCCCTCCAACCTTTAACCTGCCTGCCACATGTGTAGAATCCTCCCAGGAAAGGTGAGCTAATAACCAAGTAGCCTATGTGTCTATTACACTCTGCTCTAACACTGTTAAACGCACTGCTCCAACACTGTTAAACGCACTGCTCTAACACTGTTAAACACACTGCTCCAACACTGTTAAACACACTGCTCCAACACTGTTAAACACACTGCTCCAACACTGTTAAACGCACTGCTCCAACACTGTTAAACGCACTGCTCTAACACTGTTAAACGCACTGCTCTAACACTGTTAAACACACTGCTCTAACACTGTTAAACACACTGCTCTAACACTGTTAACGCACTGCTCTAACACTGTTAAACGCACTGCTCTAACACTGTTAAACCCACTGCCCCAACACTGTTAAATAACTGCTTAGCGGAAGGGAACATTTGCAAACACACACAGACTACTAGGATTCACACACACACACAGACACACACAGACACACACAGACACACACACAGACACACACACAGACACACACACACACACACACACACACACACACACAACAGACACACAGACACACACACACACACACAACACACACACAGACACACACACACACCTCCTATCGGCCGTCCACACGGCCCTTCCCCATGGGCTCCGTGTCTGAGAGCTACGAGGCGTGTCATTCTCAGGCTGTCCCGTCTCCACACTGTGGCAGCTATACGCTGTGACTGCTCACAACTGTGGCACTGCGGCAAACACACAGGTGTCCTGAGGGACTACACACACACACACACACACGTTCCTCGAGACACGTGCACACAGAGACACACAGACAGACGCTCAGACCGCCTAGTAGACCCGCAGACACGGTCATGAGCGCTGGGTGCGCATGTGTGGGTGTGTACTGCACGTGCCCAGGCGTTGATGTGCGTGTGTGGGGCGTCCGCCACCGGTGTGTGTGTGTGTGTGTGGTGTGTTTATGGGTTGTTGGTGCTGATCAGGATGCGTGGCGTGGCCTAGCAGGCTCTGTGTAGACACTCTGTGGGACGGGCCCATAACTCTACCATGCTGCAGCACCACTGGGTTACCAGCCTGCCGCACATGAAGGAGAGGGAATGACTCCTCCCCCTCCTCCCCCCCACGCCTGTGTCACACCCCTTTTTCCCCGTCTGCCCTCCTTCCATCCCTATTTCGCTCGATTGTTCTGTGGTCTCTCTCTCTCTCTCTCTCTCTAACTCGCTTTCAGTATCCTTCTTTTCTCGCTCCCTTTCTCTATTCCAGCATCCCTCTCCCTCCCTCCCTCTCTCTCTCTCTCGCCGTCTCTCTCTCTCTCCCTCATTTCTGTTGACTGCAGGTGATTCCTATCTAGTGGGGCAGCCCAGGCTCCCGATAAGTTCCCCAGGGAGATAGCAGGAGGAGGAGGAGGAGGAGGAGAGGAGATGAAGAGAGGGCAAGGAGGACGGGAGGGAAGGGAGACGAACAGGACTCAATGAGGCCAGCAACCACCGTGCAGATTCTCTTCCTCCTTCACCCAATCTCTGTCCCCCTCTCTCTCTCTGTCCCTCTCTCTCCCTCTCTCTCTGTCTCTCTCTCCCTCTCTCTTTGCTCTGCTAATGTTACAGTTCTGTTCGTTTTTCCTCGTTGCATAAGCCTACAATGTCATCTCACTGTTGAAACTTTACTTTGTCCAACTTTCGAGTGTTGGGAGTAATGGGAGAGAGAGAGGGGGGGGGAGGAGAGAGAGGAAGACAGAGAGAGAGAGAGAGCGAGAGAGGGGGGAAGGAGAGAGAGGAAAAGAGAGAGAGAGCCGGCCAGTTTGGCTGCCTGTCTGATAATACCTGGCCCAATTATGTCTTCCTGTCTCTGTCAGTTTGTTTATCCCTGCCCTACAGTAGGTGCGTGTGCTTGTGTGTGTGTGTGCGTGTACCAGTATAACTGCTCAGACAAAGGTGTGTGTGTGTCAGGGAGGGTGTGCGAATAGGCATGTGTGTGTGTGTGTGTATCAAGGTGGGTGTGTGAACAGGCGGTGTGTGTGTGTGTGTGTATCCATGCAAGTATGTGTGCAGTTTCATTCCCCTCCATCCATCCCTCCTCCATCGCTCCCTCCATCCCTCCATCCATCCCTCTTTTCACCCAGGAGGGTTTACCAGAACACAACAAAGTGGGCCAGGTCCAGCCTGAACACTATTTTTATCAGAAAGCAATTTCCACAAGTCACCCACAGGTGGCCCGGCCCGGCTCAGCTCGGCACACGCCGGTTTAGACACGAGTCCAATGACAAGGAGGTTCCCTCTGAGTTAACCTGTGGTTCCCTCAGGACTGACGCTGCACAGGAGAACACAACAGTCCTCTGTTTCTCCTCTGTCTGAGGAGGAGGAGGAGGGGGGGGGTGGAGGAGAGAGAGAGAGAGGGGGGGGGGAGAAAAGCAGGGGACGCCGGGAGAGGGGGGCCGCTGTGGATTAGGACTGCGGCACAATGTCTCACCTTTGAGAATGAGAGGGAGGACGGAGAGGTGGAGGAGAGAGAGAGAGAGAGAGAGAGAGAGAGAGAGAGAGAGAGAGAGAGAGAGAGAAAAGGGGGACAAGAGCCGGGGGAGATGGGAAAAGGCGGCATGGAGATGGAGAGGAGGAGGATGAGGAGGAGGAGGAAGTGGAGGAGACACAAGGGACGGAGGGGGAGAGAACGGATGGAAGGATGGAACACGAACGAGGGATGAGGGTTAGCAGGAGAGGGATGTTCTGTGAAGAACTAAAGAAAGAGAGCGGGAGGGAGGGAGGGAGGGTGATAGAGGAAAGAGGGAAGCCAGATGTGTGAAAAGGGAGGAGAAGGAGAGAGATGGGAAGAACAAGGAATGACAAGCAAGCAAGGAAGAGAGAATATCTGTCCATAGTCTAAAAATACACTACTGTATATCTGTCCATATTCAATATCTATAGAAGTCTGTGTTCAGTGCCTAGTCCTCCATTGGAAATTATTTTTTTCCCAAGTAATTTAAAGTGCGTGAATACGTAGTGTGTGTGTGTGTACGTACTATTGCACGTATTGCGCTGTAACTTTGGATGCAGTTTCTTTCTTTCATTTGCCTTGGGTGAACTTCCTCTCTCTTTCCCTCGCTCCCCCCTTCTCCCTCTGTCCATCTCTCTGTTTCCCTCCCTCACGCTCTCTCTCCCACCCACTCGCCATCCATCTCTCCCTCTCTCTCTCTCTCTCTCTCTCGTCTCGATCTCTCTCTGCTCTCTCTCTCTCGCTCTCCCCCTGTTAAGTGCAGAAAGAGTGCTACTAGAGTGATCCCTAAATACAGGCTGAACTGGATGGAGTGGGGAGATCGTCCCGGGATAAGTCCACATAAGTCCCTGTTTACCTCTTACCTCCACACTGGGCCGGAGAACCAAAGTGTTACTCTGCTCAAAACAAGACAGGAATAGTTGGGTAGAGGCAAGTGTGT
>CAEFZP010001982.1:0-65345 GCA_903064625.1 Mallotus villosus | reverse complement strand
AGTCACGCGACGGCGTCCGCGGACACTCGCGAACGGCGACACGCGCACACGCGCACGACTAGAACACGAGCACAGCGCACACGTCTCAACAGCGTCACACAGCACACGCGCACCACGCGCACACTCGCGACACGGCCACACCGCAAACGCCACACGCGCACACGCGTCACACTCTCCCACGCGCACACTGAGCACACTCGTCACACTCGCACAGCGCACAACTGCGCCACCACGCTGCACACGCCAACGCGGCATCACGAGGGCACACGCGACACTCTCACCACGCTCCAACGAGAACCACGCGGCACATCGCGCACACTCGACACGCGCCACGCGCACACGCGAACACGAGCACCACGCTTCACACGTAGAAAAAGCGCGCCTACACAAGGCGCAGCATCCGCGCACACTCGCACACGCAACACCGCACGCACACGTCCGCACACAGCGTCATCAAAGAGAACACTGAGACACTCGTGCAATAGATCACACGCCATAACGCGAACACGAGAACGAACTAGCAAACCGAGAACAGATAAAAAGCGACACAAAGAGTAACATAAGAGAAAAAAAGAGAAAAGAGAGATAGAGATAAGAGAGATAGGTAGAGGAGCTAGCAGAAAGAGAGAGTAGATAGAGATATACAACTATGATAGAGCTACGCATAGAGAGGAGGATATTCTCCTCTCTCTATCTCTAACTTCTCTATCATCTAGATATAATCTATCTATATTCTTATATCTCTCTATCGTATATATTATATCTATATCTAGCTCTCTCTCTGCTTCTTGGCTGATATGATCCATAAACAATGCATGAATAAGTACTGGAAAAGTACCCTGCAAAAACTACACAGCTCATGACCAAACACTGACTGCCCTCCTTCATCAACCACTCCTGTCTCTCTCTGTGTGGGTCCGTATCTATGTGTCTGTCGTGTCTGTCGGCCTCTGTGTCTGTCTGTTATGTATGTCTGTAGTCTTCTATCTTGTGTGTCGTCTATCTAATCGTGTTGTCTGTCTGTCTGTCTGTATGTCTGTATGCTGTAGTGTCATTGTATGTCTGTCTCTCTGTACTTCTGTGTATGGTATGTATATCTGTGCTGTATGTATCTCGGTGTCTGCTTCTGTATGTCTGTCGTTATCGGTGTATGTATGTAGTACTGGAAGTGTCTGTATCTGTATATCTGTGTATGTCTGTATGTTATGTATGTATGTCTTGTCTGTCTGTCTATATGTGTCTGCTGGTAGTATGTATTATCTATGTATATAGATGTATGTTTATGTGTATGTATGGATACTATTGTGCTTGTATGTGTCGTTATGTCTGTGTCTTGTATGTATATCTACTAGTTCTGTCTGTGTATGAATGTATATATCTATGTGTAATGTATGTGTAGTATGTGTCTGTATGTGATATGTATGTTCTTATATGTGTTTATGTCTGTATATATGTGTATGTATGGGTATGTATGTATATCTGTGTATGTATTTTGGTCTGTAGTCTGTATGTATGTCATATATGTGTACTGTATGTATGTCTGTCTGTAGTACTGTGTCTGGTCGTCTTCTGTCTTGTGCCTGATGTCTTTGTTGTGTCTGTATGTGGTCTGTCTGTGTCTCTGTCTGCTGTCTGTCTGTCCTGTATGTCTGTCTGTGTCTGTTCTCTTGTATGCTGTCTATCGGGTCTGTCTGTCTTATGTGTCTGTTCTCTCTGGTGTATGTCTCTCTGTGTCCTGTCTCTCGTGTTCTGTACGTATGTATGTCGTCTGTCTGTCTGTCTGTCTGTTGTCGGTCTGTGTGTGTGTGTCTGTTCTCAGCTATGTCTGTCTATCTGTGTATGTCTCTCTGGGTCTGTCTATTGTTCTGTCTCTCTGTGTCGTATCTCGTGTATGTCTTCTGTCTGTCTCTCTGTGTTCGTCGTACTATATTTCGGGTCTGTCTGCTATGTTATGTATGTCTTGCTGTGACATGTGGGCCAGGGCAGGGCTGGTTAGTGTGTGAGACAGTGATTTGTATGGGCGGGTCTGCTAAGGCCTTCCTGTGATCACACTGTGATCTCATCCACCTGTTATTATACAGAGGATTCCTCTACACACACACACCACACACCACACACACACACAAACACAACACACACACCACACACACCACACACACACACACACACACACACACACACACACACACACACACCAACACACGCACACACACACACACACACACACACACACACAAACCCACACACACACACACACACACACACACACACACACAACCCACAAAACACACACAAACACCACACACACACACACATCACACCACACACACACACACCACAGGGCCCTTGACTTGAGTGTGTGTGGGTGTGTGTGTCAGATGCGGGTAGAAAGCTGAGTGTGTGTTTCTGATGTGGGTGTTATGGTCTCTATCTGGCACTGGTCCTTTACGAATCCAGTCCGATATACTGGCAGCTGAGGATGAAACGTAATGTCTCGAATAATCTCTCAATGTTTGGAAGTTCCTTTAGGACGGATAAAAAAAAAAAAGGGTATCTCTCTATCTCTCATCGCGCTTTCTATCTTCCTGTCACCCTTCCCTTTCAGTCCCTCTCTCATAGAAGGGTGTACATGCACCCACCCCCCCTGTGACAGAGCCCAGACTCACGCTCCAGGAATTGGGCTCCACACCACAGTCTCAGGGTTGAGCAAGTTCAGGTGAGCAGATCAGGTGATCAGTCAACCTCAGGTGAGGGAGCGGGGAGGCAAACAAACGGGAGGGAGGAGGTGGAAACTGAACACCAGGGGACCTCTCTCCTCCGGAGCGCACAACCTTTGGTGTGCCAGCGTGTGTCGCCGCTGGCGACGAAGTCGTAAGTGGCAACGAAGAGGTTTGGGGTCGCTCTCGGGCCGCGCCAGGAGGTCTCCTTGGAGCTCCAGCGTCACCGCCCTCCCGTCAGCCGCCGCCGAGTCCCAGGCCGAACGGGCGGTGGAGCGCTTCTGGGGGGGGGGGGAGAAGCGGGGGGGGGGAGGGAGAGGGGGTGGAAGTTAGACTCGGGAGGGAAAAAGTTCATCTGGTCTTGAGCGTGTGGAATCACATACGTTTTGAATGGATGCGCGTACAGGAAATTACTCGGCAAATGATCGATTGAACAGGATCGAGTCTACCAATCGCGAGTCCTGGAGGCGAACGTACATCATAGAGATAATCTCTGTTCACCGGTCCCACCAGCTACAAACAAAAAAACCTGCAGCAATCCCGACAAAACCAGTCTCAAACAAGCAAACAATTTCAAACAATATGCATTCCACTCATTTCACCGTGGGTCTGGGTGAACAGAAACACAGTCCAGTATGTGGCAGGTCCCCGATGAAGGAAAAGGAGAGAGAGAGGGTAGTTAGAGGAGAGAGGAAAGAGGAGAGAGAGAGACGGAGAGTGCAGAGAGTCCGAGAGAGGAAGAGAGGAGGAGGAGCAGAGGAGAGTGTAGAAGAGGAGTAGTTAGAGGAGAGGTAGAGAGAGAGGAGAGGAGAGGTTAGAGAGAGGTAGAGAAGAGGAGAGAGAGAGAGAGAGGAGGGTTAGGTTAGAGAGATAGAGAGAGAGGAGAGAGTGTAGTAGTAGAGAGAATGAGAGAGAGAGGAGAAGGCGTAGACCGTGTTTTAGGGTGGTAGGTAGTCGTTCAGAGTGTCGGAGAGCAGGAGGTAGGGTAAGGTCTGGTTTAGATGCAGCCTTGGTAGAGCAGACGCGATAGAGGGAGAGAGATAGGTATATAGACCGTGAGAGAGATGGAGAGAAGAGCGGAGGATCTCGAGGCAGTTAGAGAGGAGACTGTTTGAGTAGAGAGAGGTTAGGCGGAGAGAGGAAGAGGATTAGAGAGAGAGAGGTAGAGAGGAGGGGAGAGGAGAGAGAGGGTAGAGTTTAGGTATAGAGGAGATAAGAGATAGAGAGAGGAGAAGGAGAGAGGTAGTATAGAGTATGGAGAGGTAGAGTTATCGTTTTTTAAGACTGATGGAGAACGCCAGATGAGGCTTTGGTGGTGTATAGATGAGATTGAGAAGTAGTAGGGTAGTTTCGAGAGAGTTCGCGGAGACGAGGTTAGATTAGAGAAAGTAGATAGAGTTAGATGTGGTATAGAGAGGGGAGAGAGAGTCGATGAGAGAGAGAGACAGAGATGAGGAAGAGAGAGATGGCAGAGCACGGAGAGTGAGAGAAGAGGGAGAGAGAGGACGAGAAGAGAGATGAGAGAGATGAGAGAGAGAGAGAGAGAGAGAAAGGGGAGGACGAGGAAGAGAGAGAGAGAGAGGAGCTAGAGATAGAGAGAGAGGAGAGAGAAGAGAGAGAGAATGAGACGAGAGGAAGGGGAAGAGAGAGAGAGGTTAGAGAGAGAGGTTAGAGAGAGAGAGAGGAGAGAGGAAGAGAGGGTAGAGAGAGGGGTAGAGAGAGAGAGGAGAGGTGAAAAGGTAAGAGAGACAGAGGTAGAGAGAGAGAGAGAGGTAGAAGGAGAGGTTTAGAGAGAGAGAGAGGTAGAGAGAGAGATAGTAGAGGTAGAGAGAGGAGGTAGTTAGAGAGAGAGGTAGTAGAGAGAGAGAGAGAGAAAGTAGAGAGCGAGAGAGGGTAGAGAGAGGTGGTACAGAGAGTAGAGGTGTCTACCTGGGGGTTGGTCTGTCACATCCCTTAGGCCTGCATACTGACTTCCTCGTCAGCGCAGAACACCCACTCTTCCTCAAGCTGCTGCCAGGGCCGATGCTTCTAATGTCATACTCTGACACACACACACACACACACACACACCTGAGGAGGACTGAACTCTCAGGATGATGAAACTAAGACGTGTGCGTCTGACTTCCTGCCTTTTATAAGACGACCTGGAGGTGTGGGGCGGGGCGGACCAAGCTCTGAGCAGAGCGGACGCAAACACACGCCTACACCACGCCTCGCCCTCACACCACGCCCTCACACACACACACACACACACACAACACAACCTCGCAGAACTACTACAGCTGCCAACAAGCTCTGCTGCATGTCTGGGCAGCGCTGGGGGTGGAGGAGGCGGAGACGAAGAGAAGGACAGAGAAGAAGAGAACAGAAGGAGCACGCAAGAGAGAGAGAGGAGGGAGGGAGAGAGAGAGGGAGATAGGGAGGGAGAGAAGAGAGAGAGATGTAGAGTGAGAGGAGAGAGGAGACGAGATGAGGAGGAGAGACCAGAGATGAGAGAGGAGTGAGAAGAGAGAGGGAGAGACGAGAGTGAGGAGAGAGAGAGGAGGAGAGAGAGAGAGGACAATTTAGGTGGACAGAAAGGCAGACCCAGAGAGAGACAGAGGGGAAGAAGAAAGAGGAGAGAGAGAGAGAGACAGTAGATAGAGTGCAAAAAACATTAAAAAATGCACTACAGTACAGAAATATCTACTCTCAAAGTGGTCCACAGAAGCTATGGACAGATCATATCATAACACCATTGAGACATTCAGCAGGATAATCAAGTGATGTCTGTCACTAGTCCTTCTTTTATCTTTCAATATCATACATTCATTATCCCAGATCTACATGCAGCGTGCATCAAGATGGATCCACCTTCAACACACACACACACACACACACACACACACGCTTCTAGCAGAAGGTACCAGTGTCTCCCACCTTTGTTCTTGCCCAGCATGCACTGCAGCGCCGCAGTGGCGGTCACCTGACTCAGCCACAGCTCCCAGTACATGGACGGCTCCTCCTGCAGGGTCAGGGGGTCAGGGGGGGGTCAAGTTCCCTCCGCTCCGGTAACCTCTCGATGACCCAAAGTCCTCCTCTCTCTCTCGGTCGTCTCCTCTCCGCTGTTATCTACAGCAGCTCGGTCTCCTCTCCGCCCCCTCTCCGCCCCTCTCCGCTCCCTCTCCGCCCCTCTCCGCTCCCTCTCCGCTCCCTCTCCGCCCCTCTCCGCTCCCTCTCCGCTCCCTCTCCGCCCCTCTCCGCTCCCTCTCCGCCCCTCTCCGCTCCCTCTCCGCCCCTCTCCGCCCCTCTCCGCTCCCTCTCCGCCCCTCTCCGCCCCCTCTCCGCCCCTCTCCGCCCCTCATCCGCTCCCTCTCCGAGTCTCTCTGCCCTGGGCTCAGCCCCCTACTGCTGACAGCCACTGACTGCTAGCGCCGCCTGCTAACTCCTTGTGGGTCTCTCTCTGCCCTGGACTTCCAGCAGGAACGTCCAGCCAGCTTCGTGTTCGGTCCACTCCTCACTAACCCTGACCGAGCTCTGCGGTGGACTGGCTCTGCACGCGAGGCAGGAAGAGAGCCAGAGAACCCCCCACGGTGTGAGTCTTGACCGCCCCCCTCCCCCCTGTCTGGGTTACAGGACCGGGGGAGGAGAGCAGGACAGTGGGTGATACACCTCCATCAGGATGAAGCTTGTTTAGAGGGGCCAAGGCCTTTAGGGCTCCAGGCTAGCGTAGTCTCGCGGGCTAGCGGCTTAGCTGTGATGTGGCTGTGGCCGCGGCAGGATCTCCAAGGTCTGTCTGACTGAGCGGGCGGGACGGCCATGCCTGTGGTTCTCTCACTGGTCAAACACACTCTGGGAGAGGAGCCGCATGACACTGTGTGTGTGGGGGTGTGTGTGCCAGGCGTGTATGTGTGTGTGTGTGTGTGGAAGAGGAAACCCAAGCTGGAAAAGGAGGGTAGGGGTGGTGTGTGGTGTGTGTGGTGTGTGTGTGTGTGTGTGTGTGTGTGTGTGCATGTGTCTCCAGAGGAGTGTGTGAGGCGTGGGCCGGTACTGTGGTCAACACCAGATGGTAGTGGAGTCCTACAAGGAGAACCTCCCAGACTCAAGCTGGCCCCACTCCAACACACACACACAGCCCCGGAAGACAGTGTGTGTGTGTGTGTGTGTGTGTGTCAGGGCAACTGCTCCAGAAGGACAACTGGCAGAACACAACGGCAGTGACCCCTACCAGAGTCAAGAGAGAGATACACAGAGAGAGAGATATACAGAGAGATATACAGAGATAGAGAGAGATACAGAGAGAGTGGAATATATACAGAGAGAGTGAGATATATACAGAGAGAGAGAGAGCGAGAGAGATACAGAAAGAAGGAGAAGGGATATGTGGAGTTTACATCTGAGATGACAGATGATTAAGAGAGAGAAAGAGAGACAGACAGACAGACAGACAGACAGACAGACAGACAGAGCGAGAGAGACAGACAGACAGACAGACAGAGAGAGAGCCCTGCTCAGCTCAGTGCTGATCAGAAGGGGTGACTGGACCCAGCAGTTTGTTGAGCGTTGGGTTACGTCGTGTGCCTGCGAACACGCCTGTTTGTGTGTGTAGGTGCGCACACACACACACACGTGCGTGGTGAGAATACCCCTTTGTGTGTGTGTGTGTGTGTGTGTGTGTAGAGGAGGGCCTCTAGAACCAGACAGCTGGGCAGTGGGTGACACACACACACACACACACACCTCCTACTCAGACCTCTCTGCCTCTTCTGCAGCTGTTGTTGAACAGCTGAACTAGCAGCACCTCTGTAACCACTCACAGTCTTCAAATCCCCCTTCCAGTAAACAAGCAACACGGGAATCCTGATCTCGCCAACGACTAGTCTGATAAGACTACATGCTTTTCCTCATCCTCGTTTTCCCCTAACATTTTGGTGGAATAGTCACACACACACACAAATTGCACGACCCGTTTACACGGTTCAAAAGAAGAACAATCTACGTGAGAATCCATCCTATACGGTGATATCCGCCCATCCGCGGGCGGGACAGTCTAAACGTGACACGCGAGTCTGGAGGCGCTAGATCGGCTTCTAGTCTGACCTCTATACCAGGACGCCCGTCTGTCTGTATATTTCACCGTCGACCCAGACTCTTGGAGAGACATCCTGTCTGCTGGCCACAGCTGCTATGCTGTTTCGGCGTAAAACGATTAGCTAGCTAGCCAGATAGCTAGCTTGAGTTTTACCTCCAACCTCGAACAAGAGTGACCGCAAAGTCGACCTCAGTTGGGCCAGTATCGATGCACTCTATCATAGAGCTTTCGTTACAAAACATGAGGCGAAGTATTGCAAACACCGGCTAGCCAGCTAGCCTGTGAGTTTCACTTCATCGTACGACGTCAAAACTATCGTAGAGACGACGAGATCAACCTCACAACAAAACGTCGGACGCAGTGTCGCTAGTCACCCTGCTATCCATTACAAACAACCTCACACCAGCCGCCAGCTAGTTTAACCTCTGGCGAGAGAAGCGCCGTGTAGCACGCAGTGTAAACCAATAACCCGTCTAGAAAGGGTTAATTACATGGGCTACTGAGACGTGACCTCACGTGTAAGTAGCCTTCCATTCTCTATTACAGGCCGGAGCGATATTTATTTACAGCTGGACAACAACACACACGAACAGGACTCCATAAATAACTGAACAGGCCTCGCCGATGGAGACCTGGGAAGGAAACATTGACAATGGTATGAGACAATGGCGCGGATGAGACGCAAAACAACGCATATAGACACGCACACTAAAAGCTGGGTAGCACTAAACACAACACAGCGAAAACAATAATTCACAGGAATATTTGACAAGAGACACTACACAGCACAGCACAACAGAATAACGTATTCACGCAGTACAAATTAAACACACACGCTCGACTGTAGGAGGGCATTCTGTAAGAGTCGTTTGTAGAACCGTTAAGAGGCAGGGTTCAATGATAGACCAGCGGCTGTAGATATTCATGAGGACAGGATAGACAACAATGCCCTCATTGTCAGCCAGGCTAGCACCCTGGCTTTGCACGCAGTGTGTGTGGTGTGTGTGTGTGTGTGTGTGTGTCTCAGTCTCGCTCTGTTAGTGACTAATTGTGACCTGCCCTGCACGTGTCTGCTCCCAATGTAGGTCTACGTCATCACGATACCATAGCGCGAAATACTGAGGTAGACTTCCCGATGACACCAAGATCACCATAAATCATTATCAATTATCGGACAGCACTTAGCATCAGTGTGATATTCATGATGAGACGCAGCACTTTGGGTGAGCTTAGATAACACACACACACACACACACACACACACACACACACACACACACACACACACACACAACACACACACACACACACACACACACACACACACACACACACACACACACACCACACACACACCACACACACACCACACACACACACACACACACACACACACACACACACACACACACACACAACACACACACACACACACACACACACACACACACACACACACACACACACACACACACACACACACAACACACACACACACACACACAACACACACACACACACACACACACACACACACACACACACACACACACCACACACTCCTCCATCTCAGCCCACTCCTTCATCTGAGTGACCCTGTCCCATTAATCTCAGTGAGTAAGTCATTACAGGGGATTCTGGGAAGATACATGTACCATCCTTCCCTCCACCGCTCCATGCACATCCATCTCTCTACCCATCCATTCATCCCCCTTTATCTCTCCACCCCCTCTCTCTTCTTCATCCTTCCTCTACCTCCCTGTCGTCTCATCTCCATCCCTCCATCCTCCCCCTCTCTCCTTCCTTTCTCTCTTTCCCCTTTCCCTCCCCCTCCTCTCTCTTCAGCCCTCCATCCCATCCTCCCCCCTCCATCTCTCCTTCATCCTCCCCCTCTCTCTCCATCCCTCCCTCCTCCCCCTCTCTCTCTCCAGCCCTGCTCCTCTCTGTCTAACAGGAGGAAGGCCAGACTACAGGCCTGCCAGCCTGGTTAATGACAGGGGCCCTCGGGCTAATTGCCCAGCCCAGGCCTGCACCACACACACACACAGTAATGGGGTTAATGAGAGCTAAGTGCTCACTAACACCACAGGAAGTGGTGCTCGATGCATCACTTCAAACGACTCTCCAGAACCTTCTCCTGTATCCTGTATCGTCTTCTGTTCCTCAGGTGCTGAGAGGAAGACCAGGGCGTCACACGGAGCACAGCACCCCGACCAGGGCGTCACACGGAGCACAGCACCCCGACCAGGGCGTCACACGGAGCACAGCACCCCGACCAGGGCGTCACACGGAGCACAGCACCCCGACCAGGCGTCACACGGAGCACAGCACCCCGACCAGGGCGTCACACGGAGCACAGCACCCCGACCAGGGCGTCACACGGAGCACAGCACCCCCGACCACGGCGTCACACGGAGCACAGCACCCCGACCAGGGCGTCACAACGGAGCACAGCACCCCGACCAGGGCGTCACACGGAGCACAGCACCCCGACCAGGGCGTCACACGGAGCACAGCACCCCCGACTGCATCACACGGAGCACAGCACCCCGCCCAGGCGTCACACGGAGCACAGCACCCCGCCCAGGGCGTCACACGGAGCACAGCACCCCGCCCAGGGCGTCACACGGAGCACAGCACCCCGCCTGCATCACACGGAGCACAGCACCCCGCCTGCATCACACGGAGCACAGCACCCCGCCTGCATCACACGGAGCACAGCGCCCAGGGCATCACACGGAGCACAGCACCCCGACCAGGGCATCACAACGGAGCACAGCACCCCGACCAGGGCATCACACGGAGCACAGCGCCCAGGGTATCACACGGAGCACAGCGCCCAGGGCATCACACGGAGCACAGCACCCCGACCAGGGCATCACACGGAGCACAGCGCCCAGGGCATCACACGGAGCACAGCGCCCCGACCAGGGCATCACACGGAGCACAGCGCCCAGGGCATCACACGGAGCACAGCGCCCCGACCAGGGCATCACACGGAGCACAGCGCCCACCCTGACCAGGGCATCACACGAAGCACAGCGCCCCGCCCAGGGCATCACACGGAGCACAGCACCCCGACCAGGGCATCACACGGAGCACAGCACCCCGACCAGGGCATCACACGGAGCACAGCGCCCCGACCACCGGCATCACACGGAGCACAGCACCCCCGACCAGGGCATCACACGGAGCACAGCACCCCCGACCAGGGCATCACACGGAGCACAGCACCCCGACCAGGGCATCACACGGAGCACAGCACCCAGGGCATCACACGGAGCACAGCACCCAGGGCATCACACGGAGCACAGCACCCCAGGGCGTCACACGGAGCACAGCGCCCAGGGCATCACACGGAGCACAGCGCCCAGGCGTCACACGGAGCACAGCGCCCCGACCAGGGCATCACACGGAGCACAGCGCCCCGCCCGCCTGCTGAACCGTGCAAACTGACTGTTTTATTTCCAGACGCCACGCCCTGTTCCCCGCCCTGCTTGTACTCTCTGTCCCGGTGCCTCAGGTGTGCCGTGTTGTAGTCATGGTGACGGTGTAGTCATGGTGATGGCGTAGCCTCGATCACTCCATAACAGGATTGGCAAACTTATCGTCATCTATTCCATAATCATCCTTCCCTACACTACATACATAAACAGTGTCTGCAGTGACTCGTGTTGCACACTACTCACTTCTGAAGCGAAAGTGTTTAAGGGACTTTTACTGTTATTGGTTGTTGAACTCGTCTTCCTCTTTCACTCCGAGAGCTTTTTCCGGCGTGACGTCCGGATTTTCCACCCGTCAGCAAATACCGTCAGATTCACCCAGCAGCCGGGAGAGGAAACTAGTATAGATTAGACTTTCCATGACGGGTGAATGTGTACACATCGCCGAACGACAGACTAGCCTTCCTTTAAACTCAAGCCTGACGCCCAGACAGGGAGAGATTTCACCATGAGGGCCAGACAAGTCCAAACATTTTCCAGTAAAAAATGAACCTGACGAAATAATCACACCACACTTTGAAGAAGAGCCCACTCTCACGTCAAGATTACTGTTCAATCACCACGCCAACGCAACACCCTCTGCTCTTATGTAAGCCGTCTGTCTGTCTGTGTGTGGCTGGAGGTGTTATGCGTTGTGATGGTGATTGGATGGGAGTGTCTCCTTCACCGAGACAGGACAGGACAGGCACGTTAACACTGCCTGAGAGACAAGAAGAAGAGAGGTCCACCAACAGGAAGTGATGTCACAGAAAGAGAAGAAGAGAGGTCCACCAACAGGAAGTGATGTCACAGAAAGAGAAGAAGAGAGGTACACCAACAGGAAGTGATGTCACAGAAAGAGAAGAAGAGAGGTCCACCAACAGGAAGTGATGTCGAAGAAAGAGAAGAAGAGAGGTCCACCAACAGGAAGTGATGTCACAGAAAGAGAAGAAGAGAGGAGCGAGAGAGGCAGATTAGAGGGCTTTACTATGATCAATGTGATCAGAAGCCGACATGGTGGGTTTACAGCACCCGTGACGTGTGTGTATGTGTGGTATGTGTGTGTGTGTGTGTGAGTGTGTGTGAGTGCGTGAGTGTGTGTGTGTGTGTGTGTGTGTGTGTGAGTGCGTGTGTGTGTGTGTGTGGTGTGTGTGAGTGCGTGTGTGTGTGTGTGTGTGGTGTGTGTGTGTGTGTGAGTGAGTGCGTGTGTGTGTGTGTGTGTGTGTGTGAGTGTGTGTGTTGTGTTGTGGTGTGTGTGTATAAGGCAGTGGGGTGTTTAGGACTTCAGAGATACAGAACAAGGCGTGTGGAGGGGAGGATGGGGGGGTGGTGAGAGAGAGAGGTAGAGAGAGAGCGGTATAGAGAGAGAGAGAGATAGGGGATGTGTGGTGGAGAGATCTGAGATGACAGATGATTGAATCAGCCGAGAGGAGAGGGAGAGAAGGTGGAGCTACGTCCCAGAGTCCAGCATGGTCCTAGGTGAGATGATTCAATCAGACAGATATGAGATAGAGAGACACAGGGCAGGGCTCTCTCTCTCTCTCTCACTGTCCAGCCCATCACCAAAAGGTCTGTCACAGTCTCTGCCCCGCTGGATGGATGCAATCTTCAAATATTGATCTACTGTGTTTCACTCTCACTGTCTGGTACAGTCTTACTGATTCTTGTCATATTCTCTCTCTCTGCCTACATGCCCACCAGGCTGTCCGTCCCTCCCTCCCTCTCTCTCTCTCTCTCTCTCTCTCTGCTGCCCTGTGTCTCCTCTCCCTCTCCCTCTCCTGCCCTGTGTCTCCCTCTCCCTCTCCCTCTCCCTCTCCCTCTCCCTCTCCCTCTCCTCTCCCTCTCCCTCTCCCTCTCCCTCTCCCTCTCCCTCTCCCTCTCCCTCCCTCCCTCCCTCCCTCCCTCTCTCTCTCTCTCTCTCTGCTGCCCTGTGTCCTCCCTCTCCCTCTCCCTCTCCTGCCCTGTGTCTCCCTCCCTCTCCTCTCCCTCTCCCTCTCCCTCTCCCTCTCCCTCTCCCTCTCCCTCCCTCTCTCCCTCCCTCAGCACAGAGTCAGTGTGAACCCAGAGAGTGTGTGCCAGTCGGGCCCAGCCTGTCTGCTCTGGCGCAGGACGGGCAGATTACGGCAGACTGGCACAGAGAGCGATTAGATGGGTCTGAGGGAGGATGGGGGAGATATGAGAGGGAGGAGGAGGAGGAGAGAGGAGACAGGGAGCAGGAGGAGGGCGGGAGGAGAGAGAGGACAGACAGGGGTAGAGAGAGCAGGCGGAGGGAGGGAGGAGGAGAAAGAGACAGGGAGCAGAGGAGGGAGGGAGGAGGAGAGAGGACAGACAGGGAAGAGAGCATGCGGAGGGAGGGAGGAGGAGAAGAGAGACAGGGAGCAGGAGATGGAGGGATGAGGAGAGAGGGATTAGCTTCAGTACAGCTCATGCTCAATTACAACTCAACTAAGAAGGTAGAGAGAGAGATGGGAGAGAGGGGGTGGGGAGAGAGAAGAGAGAGATGGGGAGAGTAAGGAGGAGGGTGGGGAGCTCAATGAAAGGAATGATTGAGAGGGATGAATGAGAAGAGAAGAAGAGAGAGATGCCAGACAGAGAGAAAGCAGAAGGAGAGGATGATATTAGATACAGACTGGACCCCTTGCTGTGTGTGTGTGTGTGTGTGTGTGTGGAGACTCCAAGCCAAGTCCCCAGCCTGAAGCCTGACGGATAAGAAGCAGTAATCAGCACAGAGGCAGCATAGAGGCAGCAGCATAGAGGCAGCATAGAGGCAGAGGGGCAAGTTCTGGTGCCATCTGCACCAACATGAACTAATCACTTCTCTGTCCTGATCAGTCCTCAGTTTCCAGAGGCAGGCTGGACTAGCGAGGAGAAAGGGAGAGGCAGAGGCAGAGGCAGGCTGGACCAGCGAGAGAAAGGCAGAGGCAGAGGCAGGCTGGACCAGCGAGGAGAAAGGGAGAGGCAGAGGCAGGCTGGACTAGCGAGGAGAAAGGGAGAGGCAGAGGCAGGCTGGACTAGCGAGGAGAAGGGAGAGGCAGAGGCAGGCTGGACCAGCGAGGAGAAAGGGAAGGCAGAGGCAGGCTGGACCAGCGAGGAGAAAGGGAGAGGCAGAGGCAGGCTGGACCAGCGAGGAGAAAGGGAGAGGCAGAGGCAGGCTGGACTAGCGAGGAGAAAGGAGAGGCAGAGGCAGGCTGGACCAGCGAGGAGAAAGGCAGAGGCAGAGGCAGGCTGGACCAGCGAGGAGAAAGGGAGAGGCAGAGGCAGGCTGGACTAGCGAGGAGAAAGGGAGAGGCAGAGGCAGGCTGGACTAGCGAGGAGAAAGGGAGAGGCAGAGGCAGGCTGGACTAGCGAGGAGAAAGGGAGAGGCAGAGGCAGGCTGGACTAGCGAGGAGAAAGGGAGAGGCAGAGGCAGGCTGGACCAGCGAGGAGAAAGGCAGAGGCAGAGGCAGTAGAGTCAGGAAGTGAAGAGAGGATTTGCGGTGATCATACAAAATGACCTTAAAACACAGAGTGACACTACACCAACATCAAGCCAGGTCAGTTTCTGTGTACTGTCGGGGCTCAGGTGAGGAGGGGTGGAAACAACATCAGGCCACAGCTCCTCCTAGTGGTTAAGACAGGTAACTGACCAGGAGTGTCCAGGGGGCAGATACAACTGTATTACTCTATTTCAAATGTCTCCACTTTCCACCCACCCACACCCCAATACACACACACCACACACACACACACCACCCACACCCCAATACACACCACACACACACCACACACAACCCCAATACACACAAACACCAACTCTGAAACTCAATTTCCAGCGCCTGCAAGCCTTGTGTTGGTTGTTTGGGCCTTGGCACGTATATGGAAAAGTGGATTTCTCTAATCCCATTTCACCCCTAATGCAAATCAGCTTATGTGTCCGGGATCGTGAGCATATCTCTCTCTCTCTCCCCCCCTCCCTCCCTCTCTCCTCCCTCTCCCTCTCCCCTCTCTCCATCCCTCCCGTCTCCATCCCTCCCCCCTCTCCCTCTCTCCATCCCTCCTCTCCCCCTCTCTCTCCTCTCTCTCCTCCCTCTCCTCCCCCTCCCTCCCTCTCTCTCTCTCCCTCTCACTCCTCCCTCCCTCCCCTCTCTCCTCTCTCTCTCCCCCTCTCTCTCTCCTGCCACCATGCTGTCAGCCCCTGGAGGGCCATGCCCACTACAGGATGAGGGGGACAGATAGATACTCAGTCTGGCTCCAAGCAGCGATGCCCCACTTTCTCCTCCACTGCAGGCTGTGCGTTCATCAAGACCATGTGACCACATGTAGGCCCCCTGTCTTTGCATGCAGCTCTCCAACAAATAACAACCAATGTGGTTTTGAGGTTCGTTTAATGATTTGAAAAAGAGCTATCGCTTTAGAGACCATTAAAACACTCTCGACATCAGATAAGTACGCTGAGGCACATTAGCCAATAGGAGGGAATTCAACCAGCAGCTTGCAAGCACTTTCCAACTGAAATCACAGAGGGCAATTTAAAAAGTATAACACTTATGGTTGTTGGGTTCCTGGCTTACAAAGCTACATTATTAGATAATGGACTTCCTTAGAAAACAGCCCCAGTGGGGAAGTGAAAAAGATCACTTCCTCATCATCCAAATAAAGAGCTCTGTGTTTACCCTCAATGGACAACAAGCACACTGCAGTGGAGGTGATAGTGATGATGATCAACAAGCACACTGCAGTGGAGGTGATAGTGATGATGATCAACAAGCACACTGCAGTGGAGGTGATAGTGATGATGGTCAACAAGCACACTGCAGTGGAGGTGATAGTGATGATGATCAACAAGCACACTGCAGTGGAGGTGATAGTGATGATGGTCCACAAGCACACTGCAGTGGAGGTGATAGTGATGATGATCAACAAGCACACTGCAGTGAAGGTGATAGTGATGATGGTCAACAAGCACACTGCAGTGGAGGTGATAGTGATGATGGACAACAAGCACACTGCAGTGGAGGTGATAGTGATGACGGTGGTGGTAGGAAGGCCTGACGTGGCCACAGAGAGGGAGTCGCTGTCAGCAAGCCTGTCGATGAGCAGCCACATCAAATAACAGGCCTGCCTGTCTGCCTGTCTGCCTGTCTGCCTGCCAGTCTGTCTGCCTGCCAGTCTGCCTGTTTACGGCCGAGCCTGAGGACATGGAACAGGCACAGGGAGTCAGGGTCGATGAATAATGATGATGATGATGATGATGAGAGGACCAGAATGGCACGGTGACCTGACCAGGAATGAGTCACCTAGCCTGAAGGAGACGGGGGAAGGAGACGGGGAAGGAGGCGGAGGAAGGAGACGGGGGAAGGAGGCGGGGAAGGAGACAGGGGAAGGAGGCGGGGGAAGGAGACGGGGGAAGGAGACGGGGGAAGGAGGCGGGGGAAGGAGACGGAGGAAGGAGCTGGGGAAGGAGACAGGGGAAGGAGAGCTGGGGAAGGAGACAGGGGAGGAGACGGGGAAGAGAACGGGGAAGGAGGCGGGGGAAGGAGGCGGGGGAAGGAGGCGGGGAAGGAGGCGGAGAAGGAGGCTGGGAAGGAGACGGGGAAGGAGACGATCGGGGAAGAACGGGGGAAGGAGACTGGGGAAGGAAGACGGGGGAAGGGCGTGGGACGAGTGGGGAGGCGGGTGACAGGAGGCGGGTGAAGGAGGCGGAGAATGGTGGCTGGGGAAGAGACGTGTAAGGAGGCGGGAAGTGAAGACTGGAGTGCAGGAGGAGACGCATGAGATCAGTGGTGGGTGGTGTAGGGATGGTTCAGGAGAAGTGTGGTGTTCGGAGAAGTGGTGGTGGGATGGTTCAGGAGAAGTGGTGTCTATATCCCTCACAGTGCTTCATTAGCTTCAGGCATGTATACAGACTTTACACCAACATGTGCATGAACGGACACACACTAACACACACATTAACCCCCAGGCACACACACACACACACACTTTCTCCTCGAAAGAGCTGCACACACACTTTCTCCTCCATTAGCAGAGTCATTTTACTAGCCTCCCTTGACCCTGGCTAAGACACTGAGAGAGAGAGAGAGAGAGAGAGAGAGAAGAGAGAGACAGAGAGAGAGAGAGAGAGCGAGAGCGAGGCCTCCCTCGACCCTGGCTAGGACACTGAGAGAGAGAGAGAGAGAGAGAGAGAGAAGCCTCCCTCGACCCTGGCTAGGACAACTGAGAGAGATGAGAGAGAGAGAGAGAGTAGAGAGAGAGAGAGAGATACGAGAGAGAGAGAGAGATAGAGAGAGAGAGAGAGAGAGGATAGAGAGAGAGAGAGAGAGAGAGAGATAGAGAAGCCTCCCTCGACCCTGGCTAATGACACTGACTGCACTTGCAGCTCCTATAAAAAGACCACTCACTCCAGAATCCAGACTTTGGAGAAAACAGAGAAGAGTTGAACAGACAGTGAGTGTGCACTTCACGGGGCTGTCTGTGTTCCCAGATGATGAGAAGGGGACTGAAGGGACATCTCTCTCTGAGCAGTGCTTGGATAAACCAGTTAGCTCAAGATACAGCCCCTTTGTCCTAGCCCTGTTCCCTTAGTCAAAGCCCCACCCCCAAGCCATCACCCCCAGCCTCTCTGCCCTAGCCCTTCTGCCCCAGCCTCGATGCCCCAGCCCCTCTTCCCCAGCCCCAGCCTCTCTGCCCCAGCCCCTCCGCCCCAGCCCGATGCCCTACTCCCCAGCACTCTGCCCCAGCCCCTCTTCCCCAGCCCCAGCCTCTCTGCCCCAGCCCCTCCGCCCCAGCCCCGATGCCCTACTCCCCAGCCTCTCTGCCCCAGCCTCTCTGCCCCAGCCCCAGCCTTGATGCCCTACTCCCCAGCCTCTCTGCCCCAGCCTCTCTGCCCCAGCCCAAGCCTCTCTGCCCCAGCTCCTCCGCCCCAGCCCGATGCCCTACTCCCCAGCCTCTCTGCCCCAGCCTCTCTGCCCCAGCCCAGCCTTGATGCCCTACTCCCCAGCCTCTCTGCCCCAGCCTCTCTGCCCCAGCCCAAGCCTCTCTGCCCCAGCTCCTCCGCCCCAGCCTCTCTGCCCCACCCCCAGCCTCTCTGCCCCAGCCCCAGCCTCGATGCTCTACTCCCCAGCCTCCTGTCACATCTGATCCCAGCCCCCCACTCTGCCTGCCTGACTCACTGACCCTCTAGCCCCAGGGCAAGCTACATCCGAAAGGAATCTGAAAGACCGCAACCATGGTGGGGGTACTGCGGTCTTCAGAGAATACCTATCACCCAGCTCAAAATCTATCTGTCTGCCTTCTAACAACATCTGGGTGTCACAGAACTTCGTCTGTTAGACTGTGGACCTAGTCTGCATTGGGTAGTCAGTGGTATATTTCCTGTACCAGTCATGCCATTTTGAAACGACACAGCACAACAGGATATAGCCAGCTCATCACCAGAGAGTGACTCACAAAGTCGATGCATGGGTCACATTTTCACTTCTACTTCATCAGGAAAGAGTTATCATTTACATTTAGCAGACGCTCTTATCCAGAGCGACCTACAGTAAGTACAGGGACATTCCACCCCGAGGCAAGTAGGGTGAAGTGCCTTGCCCAAGGACACAACCTTGTTTTGCACGGCCGGGGGGTTCCGAACCGGTAACCTTCCGATTACAAGCCCAACTCCCTAACCGCTCAGCCATCTGACTCCCTCCATCAACAGCAACCCTGGAGCTGTACCCCCAAAACGAGTAGGACGAGGCAAGAGAGTCCTCCTCGCCTCGTATTCACAGCTGAAGCTCACCAAGGAGACAAGACTTGGACGACCACAGCACTAGACACAAGGATCGCGAGTGAGAGACAGAATCTAACTGCATCTAGCACAGAACGCAGGCTCAACTCTATTCCACCCAGGTGCCCCTATGCCTCTAGCGAAGTGTTGCAGCCGAGTTGTGGATCTTCTCTGAGGTTACGAGTAAGCCGACCGTTGCCACTCTCAGGCTGTAACGTGAGCCTGTTGTAGCTGCCATAGAGAGTTAATGGGCTGGAATTGCCACTCAATCCCGGGTGGCAAAACTCATTGTTTAGGCTGAACCTCTGATTGCTAAGCCCCTGGAAGACTGGCTAGCTGAATGATGATCTTTTCTTTAATGTGCGCAACCCAACTTGTTTAACTACACATGCTCTTATGTTTCTTCCCATTGGCACTAATTTGCTTTTCACAATGTATGGTTTTATGTTTCGGCTATACCCACAATGTTTTGATCTCGTTGTTGATGATCATAGACCTATGCACTTTTGTAAAGCTCTCTCTAGGAAGTCGCTTTGGATAAAAGCATCTGCTTATGAATACATGTATATGTAACCCCAAGCCACTCCTAATTTCTCTCTCCTACGGTACCTGAGATCAGGAAACGCATGAATCTCTCTCACACACGCGCACACACTAACACACATTTTCGCTCGCTCTCTAACTGACACGCTTAAAATTAAATCAAGATTCCTAAAGTATGGTACAAATGACATAACGATTCAAAAGCAGTTTCTTTAAATATCCCCTAACATTGTCTACAACTATACAACTATGCATTCCTGCTAGTAAGCTCACTGACATGTTTGCTCAAAGACAACAGGATTGTGGTTGGCACTGATTACTGTTAGCAAGCTAACTGTATTTCCGCTAACGCGGCGTTGCCAGTACACAGAACGTTAGCTTCTAGACCCGTTAGCTTGCCTCGTTAGCTTAGCATTACAGTCCAGTCAAATCCAACACCCACCAGTTCAACAAATCACTGCTTTTTGTAATTTGATTCAATAGAGTTGCAATGGTATCTACCTGAATGTTGGGTGAATATATTGATTGCGGGGTCTGGAACGTTAACGGTAGCTGTTCTACCAGGCGGTGTCCCAGTAGTGCAGACATCCCGGGGTCTCCTCCCGGTGTTGCTTCCACGGTTCCCCTTTCCCTGGTGCTGCGGAGTCGCGTGGGGCTGTGGCGGTTGTAACCCGGCGGAGGTCCCCTCAGCGACGCGGCCTACCTGTTGTCCCATCCCCGCAGTTAGGTGTAAAGATGTTCGGGACGAAGCAACCAAACCTCCAGCGCTCGTCTTGGCTCACATCCCCCAACTGTGGAGCGGCCTGTTCCAAATAGTCTTCTTTCAACCCCCTCTCTTCTTCCACGGACTCCTAGCTCGATAGCTTGCTAGCCAGATATCAGTGTGTGTGGAACCCACCCACCCCTGCTTCAAACAATAAAGCAAAAAGCTCAACGTATCACTGAAATTAACGGTTCAACAACTGTTCGTTCTGTAGCCAGGCGGCAATGTTCGGTACCCCCACGCTTAAAATTCTGTAGAATAGGGACCCTTTCAGGGTCGTTACGCCGTGCTCCGGCCACTGCGCGCCCCCTCTACCACCGCCATCTTTACCGCAGAATAGAGCGAGATGTGTTTCGCAAGGGGGGTTTCGATCCCCCGGTCACAATGATCCATTCCCGTGTCCCCGGCGTCCCAAATGCTTACAAGTCCGCCGAACCACTAGGTGGACAGCCCAAGCCAAACACTAACCACTATAACTTAGAGCTGGACTTTACCCCCTATGGATTTTAATTACAGTAAAATATTTTTGACTGATTGAATAAACTAACTATAAACTATTTTTAAGTTGACAAGTCACTATCCCGATTTAGTAATAAGTAAACGAACACAATGGACACGCTCATTTAATACAACTTTAATTTGTTGTACAGTTCGTGATTCCCACAGTAGGATGAGTATCAGAAACCGGATTTGGTAGTTTGATAAATCTGATCTACCAGATCGTCCAGTGAAGGCCAAACAATCGCACATATTAATGGTTAAAGTCTGAAAAGATGAAACACTTTGACAAGTGCAAGAACATGATACTTGAGTCTAATACTGTACGTCCAAAGGTTTTAAATATTACAACTAATCCGTCTTGTTCTTAAGATAATCAATGGCAACAAGTTAGCTGCGTTCAAAATATCAAATGCTTGAATCAACAGGATAAAAACTATTTTACCAATCTTTCATGATAACAGACTGCACACAGTCACAAAAACGTTGAAATAAAAAGAAAAATGAGCATTCTAACATTTATGGATACACCATGTTCCCTTTCCACATCAAAATTCAGGATCACATTTGAGATTATTGGTGACCAGAGACGAAGGGAGGGGAAAGTTGGAGTGGAAAATTGGGAGTGTAATTTAGCTGAATGGCGCCATCTAGTGACGCAAAATTGGATAAACCTGTTCCCGATCTGTCCCCTAAAAATTATCTTTGTTTTATTATTATTTTTCGTTGTCTAAAGCTTTACAAATACAATTCCTGCCAATAATAAATCATGTACAACAGCTGGTAACATTTAATAATGCTATGGATCTGTGATTCAATTCAGACACAACGTACAAAATATTTCAGTACTTTACAATCTGTGCTTTAGGCACAATAGTATTTATACAAGTTCAATCAGTTGCCCACATTAACACACAAGCTACTAACATTCAGTCTCACTGAACCAAACTGTAGAATCACTGATTTGTTTGGAGCTCTCAATATTGCTTTTGAATAAATATAATATATATATCTTGATTAATACCTAGACCAGCTGTATTCCAGTCTGAATGTCTTACATGTTGGCAATTACATTCATAGTCATACAATAGCAACAGTAATCTCATAGACTTCCAGAGATCCATATTCATGTCCATCGTGTTTAGCTGGTGACACCCTGGGCATAAATACACGAAGAAGACAAAGACACATTTATATTTCTAAGTTCCTGTGGTTTTAAACCAAGATCGAGTAGGTCGATGGCTCAACATGTACACCCACGTCACTATGGAGTTGTCAGGTACTGGAACTAAAGTGACAATATTTCAGGAGAAACAATGACATCACAGAACGATCATTTTTTCATTGTGATTCTTCAGGTCTTGGAAACCATCAGCAGCATAAATCATGTTATCAAAAACCTGTGCTTACACCATTGGTCAAGTAGAAACAGATGGCTTGAATGTGCTATCACGTTACTGCACACCAGCAGAAAGAGGAGAGCGTTTTGAGCAGCCATCTTAAGAGCATAACATTGGCACACATCACTTCCTGTCACACATAGGGGGATGCGAGTCAGTCAGAAGAAAGAACGGGATCGTGAAATAAGTAACTGAATAAGACAAGATTGGGAGTTCACATGTCGGTCGGTTCGATGTAAACCTGCCGTGTAAATTAACCAGCATAAAAATAAAACAAAACAGAACTGTGATGAATAAGGCATCTCAGTGAGTTTGACAGGCAGTGTTCGGGCAGTTCGGGCAGTTTTGGCACACAGTTCCCAGATTCTCTCCTTCCACACTAATGAAACACAAACATGAGCTCTCCTCCTACATCAGGCATTCACCTTAGTGCAATGAAACAGTATGTAAAGGGCACAAACAAAAGGCTCGGCAGTAATAGGAGGCCGGTTTCTAGCCCTTTTCCACTTCCTGGTTGGGGCGGTCATCCCCTCCAGTGATTGGCCAGCGTAGTTCAGTCCGGTTGGATGGGGGGGGGTACGACATCAGAGCGTGTCTGCTTCGGGGGGGCTGGATTGAAGATGGCAGCTCCAGGAACGAGGCTTCATCAAGTCCAGGAAGGAGGGCTGGAAGTGTAGCAGAGGTGGTTCAGGTAGTGTCACTGTTACGACATGCTCTTGAGCTCAACTTATTTTTGTTTTTTTCACAATGTATGCTTCATGTTTGACTACTTGCAATGTTGGGGATATCTCGTTGTTATGATCAGTGACCTATGCACTTTTGTAAAGCTCTCTCTTGGAAGTCGCTTTGGATAAAAGCGTCTGCTAAATGAATAAATGTAATGTAGTAACAGGCCTAGTGGTGTTGGGGGTGTGGGTGCAGTGTGTGTTTACCTCCTGCAGGGGGCAGTGGCGCTGAGCGTACCACTCCAGGGAATACAGGCAGATGATGACCCCCTGACCCAGGAAGAGGCTCGTCCACATGATCACATTCCAGATGGGGCCTTTCCTCCGGTCATGAAGGATGAAGTTGAACATCACTGACAGGGGAAGGAAGTGAGGTCAGCGCGAGGTCGAGGTCACATGACCGCAGGGGAGAGGACACAGACAGGGTGACATAGGAAACAGAAAATGAATTCACCTCCTTTAAAATAGAAATAGAATTTGCTCAAATTCGAACAGTAAAATTCAGATCCCAAAAAATCTATTAAAAAAGATTCAAGCTTCAGAAATTCAAATAGAACAAAATTCAGGCTGCTCAAATTCGAATGATGAAATCTGAGCTGAAAATTTTGTAACCGAAAAAATTCAGATGGCAACATCCGGGATACCAAGGTATTTCTTGCCTCAGACCAGACCAGACCAGACCTCTCTCCTCAGACCCCAGGCGGTGATTGGATGACTGATCTGCATTGACTGCCTGCAGCTACACCTGGATGATACTGCAGCTAGTATCCTAGATGTTGCAATCAGAATTCTTTTTTTGCTTGAATGTTTTTGGGAGGAGGACAGCATCTTACTTCCGAAGCACATGAAGAGGCAGAAGAGGACAGGGTAGAAGAATCCGAAGCAGATCGCCAGGATGTACTCATGCACCACCGCCGACACGGTGAACACCAGGAACATGCCCGCCGCACGGAAACGCTTCCGGGACACCTGACGTGGCCGAGAGAGAGAGAGGGAGAGAGAGAGCGAGGGAGGGAGAGAGAGAGAGGGAGAGGGAGAGAGAGAGAGAGGAAGAGAGATAGAGAGAGAGAGAGGAGAGAGACGAGAGAGAGGGAGAGAGAGAGGGTGGGGAGGGTAGAGAGAGCAGAGAGAGATGGGAGAGAGGGGAGGGAGAGAAACAGAGGATGAGAGAGAGACAAAGAGAAGGATAGAGAGAGACAAAAGAGCGAGGGAGAGAGATATATATAGAGAGAGAGACAGAGCGAAACAGAGAATGAGAGAGACCATTCAAATCCTAGCCGACTGTGTTAAGACAGTGTTCAAAGAGATCGTGTTGAGATTGAGACTGATGAAGTCCAACGATCACTCAGCACTCACCCACAAGAAGTCCCGGTAAATGTAGTAGTACAGCCAATCGTGAACCACCACGTTCCAGGTACGATAGTAGTTGGCGAAAGAGGTGGAATTCCACCAATCCTGCAAGTGGAGAAATGCACAACTTGATTTTAGTCTCTTCAATCTCGACAAGTACTCCTCTGAGGGTCAGAGCGGGGGTGGCTGTTCCAGATCACAGACTCTAATAACAGGTTATCCGCCTCTCTCTCTCTCTGTGTCTCTCTGTGTCTCTCTCTCTACCTCTACCTCTACCTCTCTCTACCTCCACCTCGCTCTCTCTCTCTCTCTCTCTTTGTACCTTGTAGAACATCCTGTCTGCGAAGCGCAGCATCTCAGCAAAGGCATTCAGCCAGCAGTGGAGGAAGGCGAAGAAGGCCAGAAACAGAACCAACGCACCTTGAGGGAGACAGAGAGAGACAGAGAGAGAGAGAGAGAGAGAGAGAGACAGAGAGAGAAGCTAAGAATTTGTTGCAAATGACAACAGGTTTTTATTCACATCCCATCATGGAGATTGATAGAACCCCTGGTGCAGTGTTTGTGGCTGGGGCCCGCCCCTGTCTGAGCCCCCTGTCTGGACCCCCCCTGTCTGGGGCCCCCCTGTCTGGGCCCCCTGTCTGGGACCCCCCCTGTCTGGGCCCCCCTGTCTGGACCCCCCTGTCTGGACCCCCCTGTCTGGGCCCCCCTGTCTGGACCCCCCCTGTCTGGGCCCCCCTGTCTGGACCCCCCTGTCTGGACCCCCCCTGTCTGGACCCCCCCCTGTCTGGACCCCCCTGTCTGGGCCCCCCTGTCTGGGCCCCCCTGTCTGGGCCCCCCTGTCTGGGCCCCCCTGTCTGGGCCCCCCTGTCTGGGCCCCCCTGTCTGGGCCCCCCTGTCTGGACCCCCCTGTCTGGACCCCCCCCTGTCTGGGACCCCCCTGTCTGGACCCCCCTGTCTGGACCCCCCTGTCTGGGCCCCCCTGTCTGGACCCCCTGTCTGGACCCCCCCTGTCTGGGCCCCCCTGTCTGGGCCCCCCTGTCTGGGCCCCCCTGTCTGGGCCCCCCCTGTCTGGGCCCCCCTGTCTGGGCCCCCCTGTCTGGGCCCCCCTGTCTGGGCCCCCCTGTCTGGGCCCCCCTGTCTGGGCCCCCCCTGTCTGGGCCCCCCTGTCTGGGCCCCCCTGTCTGGGCCCCCCTGTCTGGGCCCCCCTGTCTGGGCCCCCCCTGTCTGGGCCCCCCTGTCTGGGCCCCCCTGTCTGGGCCCCCTGTCTGGACCCCCCCTGTCTGGACCCCCCCTGTCTGGGCCCCCTGTCTGGGCCCCCCTGTCTGGACCCCCCTGTCTGGACCCCCCCTGTCTGGACCCCCCTGTCTGGACCCCCCCTGTCTGGGCCCCCCTGTCTGGGCCCCCCTGTCTGGACCCCCCCTGTCTGGACCCCCCCTGTCTGGACCCCCCCTGTCTGGACCCCCCTGTCTGGGCCCCCCTGTCTGGGCCCCCCTGTCTGGGCCCCCTGTCTGGGCCCCCCTGTCTGGACCCCCCCTGTCTGGACCCCCCTGTCTGGACCCCCCCTGTCTGGACCCCCCCTGTCTGGACCCCCCCTGTCTGGGCCCCCCCTGTCTGGGCCCCCCCCTGTCTGGACCCCCCCTGTCTGGACCCCCCTGTCTGGACCCCCCTGTCTGGGCCCCCCCTGTCTGGGCCCCCCTGTCTGGGCCCCCCTGTCTGGGCCCCCCTGTCTGGGCCCCCTGTCTGGACCCCCCCTGTCTGGACCCCCCTGTCTGGGCCCCCGTCTGGACCCCCCTGTCTGGGCCCCCTGTCTGGACCCCCCTGTCTGGACCCCCCCTGTCTGGACCCCCCTGTCTGGGCCCCCCTGTCTGGACCCCCCTGTCTGGACCCCCCTGTCTGGACCCCCCTGTCTGGACCCCCCCTGTCTGGACCCCCCTGTCTGGGCCCCCTGTCTGGGACCCCCCTGTCTGGGCCCCCCTGTCTGGGCCCCCCTGTCTGGGCCCCCCTGTCTGGACCCCCCTGTCTGGACCCCCCTGTCTGGACCCCCCCTGTCTGGGCCCCCTGTCTGGACCCCCCTGTCTGGACCCCCCCTGTCTGGACCCCCCCTGTCTGGACCCCCCTGTCTGGACCCCCCTGTCTGGGACCCCCCTGTCTGGACCCCCCTGTCTGGACCCCCCCTGTCTGGACCCCCCTGTCTGGACCCCCTGTCTGGACCCCCCTGTCTGGACCCCCCTGTCTGGACCCCCCTGTCTGGACCCCCTGTCGGACCCCCCTGTCTGGACCCCCCTGTCTGGACCCCCCTGTCTGGACCCCCTGTCTGGACCCCCCTGTCTGGACCCCCCTGTCTGGACCCCCCTGTCTGGACCCCCCTGTCTGGACCCCCCTGTCTGGGCCCCCCTGTCTGGACCCCCTGTCTGGCCCCCGTGGACCCCCTGTCTGGACCCCCCTGTCTGGACCCCCCTGTCTGGACCCCCCTGTCTGGACCCCCCTGTCTGGACCCCCCTGTCTGGACCCCCCTGTCTGGACCCCCCTGTCTGGACCCCCCTGTCTGGACCCCCCCTGTCTGGACCCCCCCTGTCTGGCCCCCCTGTCTGGACCCCCCTGTCTGGACCCCCCTGTCTGGACCCCCCCTGTCTGGACCCCCCTGTCTGGACCCCCCTGTCTGGACCCCCCTGTCTGGCCCCCCTGTCTGGACCCCCCTGTCTGGACCCCCCTGTCTGGACCCCCCTGTCTGGACCCCCCTGTCTGGGCCCCCTGTCTGGACCCCCCCCTGTCTGGACCCCCCTGTCTGGACCCCCCCTGTCTGGACCCCCCTGTCTGGACCCCCCTGTCTGGCCCCCCTGTCTGGACCCCCCTGTCTGGACCCCCCTGTCTGGCCCCCCCTGTCTGGACCCCCCTGTCTGGGACCCCCCTGTCTGGGCCCCCCTGTCTGGACCCCCTGTCTGGACCCCCCTGTCTGGACCCCCCCTGTCTGGACCCCCCCTGTCTGGACCCCCCTGTCTGGACCCCCCTGTCTGGACCCCCCTGTCTGGACCCCCCTGTCTGGACCCCCCTGTCTGGACCCCCCCTGTCTGGACCCCCCTGTCTGGACCCCCCCTGTCTGGACCCCCCTGTCTGGGGCCCCCTGTCTGGACCCCCCTGTCTGGACCCCCCTGTCTGGACCCCCCTGTCTGGACCCCCCTGTCTGGACCCCCCTGTCTGGGCCCCCTGTCTGGACCCCCCTGTCTGGACCCCCCTGTCTGGACCCCCCCTGTCTGGACCCCCCTGTCTGGACCCCCCTGTCTGGGCCCCCCTGTCTGGACCCCCCTGTCTGGACCCCCCTGTCTGGACCCCCCTGTCTGGGCCCCCCTGTCTGGACCCCCCTGTCTGGGCCCCCCTGTCTGGACCCCCCTGTCGGACCCCCTGTCTGGACCCCCCCTGTCTGGACCCCCCTGTCTGGGCCCCCCCCTGTCTGGACCCCCCTGTCTGGGCCCCCTGTCTGGACCCCCCTGTCTGGACCCCCCCTGTCTGGACCCCCCTGTCTGGGCCCCCCTGTCTGGACCCCCCTGTCTGGGCCCCCCCTGTCTGGACCCCCCTGTCTGGGGCCCCCTGTCTGGGGCCCCTGTCTGGGGCGTGTCCCTCCAGTACCTGGTAGGATGGAGCTGAAGACGCACAGCACCATGGCTCTCAGGTCAAACAGCTGGGGACTGATGCTGCGGAACTGAGGGATGCACAGGCGCACAAACACGTAGTAGGCATAGAACAGACAGCCCAGAACCTGGATGGGGAGCGAGAGAGGGAGAGAGAGATAGGAAGGGAGGGGGAGAGAGAGGGAAGGAGAGAGAGAGAGAGAGAGAGAGAGAGATGAAGGGAGGGGGAGAGGGAGGGAAGGGGAGAGAGAGAATGGGAGAGAGAGAGAGGGAGAGAGAGATAGGAAGGGAGGGGGAGAGAGAGTGAAGGGTGAGAGAGAGAGAGGAGAACGAAGGAGAGATAGGACGGGAGGGGCGATGAGAGGGAAGGGGCAGGGGGAGAGAGACAGAGAAAGAGAGAGAGGGAAGGAGAGAGAGAAGGGGAGAGAGTTGAGTATAACATGTCAGAGGATGTTATCTTCTGGTCGATGGTTCAACCATACAGCACTCTAGGCATCACAAAAGGTTACCTGCAGAAACTTAGTGGCCACATAGCTCCATCGGATTTCTGGATTTCTGCAGGTAGACAGAGACAGAGAGCATGAATGTGGGGCCTCATCCAGTATGCATGTGTAGACTTGACCCGTATTTTACCTGGGGTATTTGTCTCTGTAGATGAGGGTGGGGGCAAACAGGAAGTAGATGTACTGGGTCATCTGGGGTGTGACTGAAGCAGGAACCGAGCCTGAAGACAGGAAGTGAGATCACATCGATACAGACCACCGAGAGGGACAGACGGAGTTCTAGTGCGAGAGAGAGGAGCGTTCTGGTTCTCTACGTACCCTTCTTGTCTTTGGCCAAGGCCAGGACCCTGGGAACGTTCTCTCTGATGTAGGAGTAGGATTTCATCATCAGACGGACCTGGAAGAGGCCTCACAAATGAACCTCATCCTGTGTTTACACATCGATCCTCAAACTTAGATCTTATCAAAGTCCTGGACGCGAGCTAGGCTTAGCTGGGCTGCATTTAGGCTAGGAAAAAGCAAGCTAGTGCCAAGCTACAGATGTACTACTCAACTCTAGGCTAGGCTAGGCTAGGCTCATACCTGCTCCAGGATGATTACGAAGCAAGAGGCTGGAGGGAGGCTGTTCCCCACGGCTACGTAGGTGGGCAGGAGGCCCAGTCCCAGGGCTTGGTAGAGGACAAAGAGGGACCCCAGCAGGAGGCTCCACAGACCGGGCAAGGCCGAGCTCAGGTACTGGGAGGCCCACAGCTGGAACAGCATGTAGGGAACCACCAGAACCGACAGGAACATGCAGATCCATGTGGAGACCACTAGGGGGAACTGTCCGAACGCATACACCAGGAGGTCAAAGTCAAGCACCAGCCTGAGAGAGAAGAAGAAGGACAGGATTATTATGGGCTGGTTAGAACATCCATCACTGCTGCTACCTGTACAGTCCACTCATCTGCAGGCTTTAGGGGCGATTTGAGAGAGATCAACTGAACAACCCCCAGGGGCGACCTTCGACCTCACCTGCCCTTGTCGATGAAGTCTACGACCACCGTACTGAGGATGAAGAGGATGAGCAGGGCGATGAACATGTGGTAGATGGTCCTGATGTGGTTGACCTCAAACAGCTCACTTTGACATGGAGAGAGAGAACACGATCACTGATCCTGAACACGCCAGCAGAACTGGAAGAAATAAGACGTACATTCTGATTAAAGATGTACAGATCTTGTCCAGAGATTTAACCAGGACTTACTCCAACAAGGACCGTCTGTTGACAAACTGCTTGCCCTGGCTGTGGGGCGACCGAAGGTGTCCACATGAGGAGAGGCTACAAAAACAAGCTGGATTAACTGGGAGACATGAAACACTGACATCCGGGTATGATTAAATAACAGTGTAACCTAGGAAACATGGGTTAACATCGTAGTTAGGTTCCAGGGATTCTCTGGGTCACTGCACTTCAAACGAGAGTCAAAGTCAAAGTAGCTTTATTGTCAATTTCCTGCATGTCAGACATACAAGGAATCGATCAAAACTTTCCCACTCTCCCACGGTGAAACATATAAGTGCACAGGCACAACAACAGATAAGACAAGACATTTAGATATACATATAGATATAAAAAACATACAGATACACGTACAGCAGCAGCATACGTTTTTCTTTAGAGAGATGGATGAATTAAAAAATAAAAAGGTAAAGTTATGTGAGGAACACACGTGAGGCGATTCATACCCGAGTTTGGTTATTTCCTTGTCGGAGAGCGGGGGGGAGAAGGCGGCAGGTACTGGAGCGGCCTCCAGGATGGCAGACTCTTCGATCAGACTGTCCATGAAGTCGTTCACTTGGCCTTCGAACTGACGCATGAGGTCACTCTTCAGGTGCTAGGGTACGGTACACACACACACAGGTACACACACACACACACACACAGGTACACACACACACACACACACACAGGTACGCACACACACACACACACACAGGTACACACACACACACACACGTACACACACACAGACACACACACAGGCACACACACAGGCACACACACACACGGGCGTGAGAATGACACCACAATCAAACGCTGCGCCAACTGCATTCTATCGTCAGACTGTAGTTGAGGAATTTATTTGTTATTATCGCACTGCAGTATTATTATTTTTCCACAGTACAATTAATGATTTCGCTGCTTTAATCAAGGTGTTATTGCTGTTTCGAGTGCAAAAAAAAAGATGAAAGTCTAAAAGGGTTAGCATTAGCTCCTTACTCTAATCATCGAATATTAACAGGATTTTAAAAACCATCGGGGCACGAGCAGATTGACAGGGATTAAAATGATAAGATTACAGCTCACACGGGATTAAGAGAGATTGGCTCAGTCGGGCCGTTGGGAATTTGGCACCGACGGTAAACGGCCACGCTCTGCGTAGCGTCGGAAGAGTATAGCCCGGGGAGTCCGGTGGCTGAGCGGTTAGGGACTCGGCCTAGTAATCTGAAGGTTGCCGGTTTGATTCCCGGCCATGCAAAATGACGTTGTGTCCTTGGGCAAGGCACTTCACCCTACTTGCCTCAGGGGAATGTCCCTGTACTTACTGTAAGTCACTCTGGATAAGAGCGTCTGCTAAATGACTAAATGTAAATGATAACTCTTTCCTGATGAAGTACACGTGAAAACTGTGACCCATGCATCGACTTTGTGAGTCACTCTCTGGTGATGAGCTGGCTATATCCTGTTGTGGTGTGTCGTTTCAAAATGGCATGACTTGGATAGCTACGGTACAGGAAATAAACCACTGACTACCCAATGAAGACTAGGCTCTGGATAAGAGCGTCTGCTAAATGACTAAATGTAAATTGTTAAACGCCGTCAAAACAAAACGCACCTCGGCTTTCCTCTTCAGCTGGAGTTTCCGGCTGATCAGCTGTTCCACCTCCATCTTCCCTGAGAGAGAGAGAGAGAGAGACAGAGAGACAGAGAGAGGCAGAGAGAGAGAGAGAGAGGAGAGAGAGAGAGACACTTCAGATGAAGCAGCATGTCATGTTTCAACACAACAAAAGGAGGATCAGATCTGTTTTCCAGGTTGCTATAGTGACAGGCAGGTCATCATGACCAGGAGAAGCGTACACATCGAATATTTGTATAGAAAGGTCTGTGAGCTCTGGTTGCGTGGGAGAGTGTCAGGGAAGTTTGTCTTTCATTTCAGACTGCTGACTGGACCTTGAAGGCAGGCTAGGCAATGTTGTCGAGAAGCACTTTTGGTCATATTTACCTAAATAAACATATTTTAAAGACAGTCCATTTCCAACATACTTCCCCCCCTCACCCAATCTAAAATCAACCCAATCAATGATTGGGTGAAGGTACAGCAAATCAATGATAGTTTAATCTAGCTAGCCTATCAGAAGATAAGATGTTGCCATTGTCATCTGAATTAGAACAAGGCCTCACACTATCCTCATTTTAGTTTCAGAAAGGTTTAAGATAAATAATAGATAAGTAGTATGATGAATGGATGGACTGGAGGAGGATGAGTCACACCCCATGAAAGGTCACCTCAGGTTATGATGTGGCCTACTGGGACTTTACTGGTGACAACAACATGCAAATAAAACAATCATTGTTTTAGGATTGCGAGATTGTGTCCCATGACTGTAAGTGTGCACAATTGATCCAGGACGTCCTCTCTGACGTGTCGATATTTGAGCGAGTGAATCCGTTCTAATTTCATATCCAACCTTGTGATGTAAAAATGACTCACAGTTGATAATAGTTCCTGGAATGAAACCTTAGAATTAAATCTTGTAGATAGCGGAGCTCTAGGTAACATATTTTATGGCTGGAGAGGTCATAAGCAATCCATGTCAGGAATCTTGTAAATGAATTAACTCAGAGGCAACACCATCATAAATGTATTGAGTCGTAGGAATATTTGCTACTGCGCCAGATGTAAGATGTTGAGCAACAAGAGTTACACCTAGTGCTACCCTTGTACCCACAGTGATATTTCTCAACCAATACAGACACGTTAGGCCCAAACAGTAAAACATATTCTCACCATTACTAGTTACGCGTGTCTCCCCATTACACTGAATCTCTCCGTTCTCTCCAACCGGACTGTGGAGGTCAGGAAAGGATGGCATCTTTGGCAAGACTCTGCTCCTGGACCGGACGGCGCTACCATTCTCGCTCTCCATAACGCAGGTGTTCGAATCCTACAAACCAACCGCCAAAGTAAAATATTCAGCCTGGACCCGTTAACATTAATCCAAAACATTACTGAAAGAGCAGTTAAGAATCCGCTAACAATAGCCTACGGGAGAGAAAAATGATTCGCGGAGCTTTCTATTGTTCAACACAGGTAATATATCTTTTGTTGGTGCTTGCGAGCTATCTGGCAAGGAATCTGTCCGTAAACACAACTAGCTAGCAGTAAATAACATCAACATTAAATCGATAGAGACAGACAGTGGCTGGTTATTCAACGAAGAGTAGCCATTTAACTCCAACAGCCATTTATTTCATGCATCTTATATTTTAAATCCAGCGTCTGTTCACTTTAGGCATTAACGATTAACCTTTCTAGCATCAACCACTACTGGTTACCTGTCCATTGCAGAAGACTGTCAAACAGTGCTTTCGTTGAGCGCTACAAATAGATTTCCCTGCCAAAACATCAGCTCGACTAGCTAACATGAGCTACAAGTGGTAGTACTTCGCATCAATATGCTAAGCTCTATCGAGGCATATTATAAACACAGACATACTCACACGTTTCTGGGTCGGGAAGATACCTCGTCTTTCCGACTTCACTAGCAAGCCAGTGTCAAATCAGGCATGCAAGCAGCTAGCTGTGCAGATACCTGTTCAATCTGAATCACGTTCGACACTCCTCTCAACTCTGCTAATGTTGATAGAAAGCCTGCTGTTGATTGGTTAAAAGGTCTCTCCTCCTTTCATACGTCAACGCCCTGCTTTTCGACTGGGAGCCAATAGGAGAGCTTTCCATCGCCTGCTGTCAACAGTCAGTCAAGTAAGTTTCAATACAACGGTCTCTCTTGCAAGAAACCCACTCAAACCCAAATATAAAACATCACGAGCCGTGGTGTGATGAATTGAATTTGTGTAAGTGTCGTCAAGGTCATTTTCTTTGAGTAAGAACACTTTTTTATATATATTTTTTAAGAAACTGCCCACTCGTTCCTCTATAAAAGATTTGCTGTGGATGATGGGTTAGCAACGGTACGCAGCACAGTGACAGTGTCCTTTGTCAACAAGCATGTCTGAAAGTGTTTTTTTATGAACAGAGATCAGCTGACTTCCTGTCAAATGTTTTATTGCATTAGTGCTATATCACGAAACAGTTGAAATTACAGTAAAAGGGTGACTTGACAGTAAAACAGAGTACAACATTTAAAGACGATATCCACATATTCAAACATATCAACATGTTTCAGGTAATCTTCAGCAGGCATTGGCCCTTTATAAAAGCTCAACACATTTAAATTATGTATATATACAGACAAACATGTCTCAAACAATTCATCACGCACAAACTCAAACACCCATAATATTATATATTTTTTTCTTTATGAATGATACATATTTACAGCATCATCAATAACTCATCACGCATAATCAATAACTCATCACGCCCCATGCTGTTACATTACCCCCGTCACACACACACACTCACGACCACCCACACACACACAACAACAACTACAATATTCTACAGACCCTCTAGCAAAATTCCTTCCTTACCAGCCTTTGCTAAAGCCAACCCCTATTAACATCAACATCATCAAAGCCTATATATATATATACCAAAAGTTTGACATGACAGTGATAGCAAGAGGAGTTGCCAGCAACACAAATTATTTAGGTTTTAGATGACCACACTACATCAACACATCGCTAAATTATAAACACGAGAGACGAGAGTGAACTAAGGAGAGTTGATATAAGAGATCCAGGAGAGATCGGAGATTCAAGCTACTGATAAATCCTCCCTGTCGTTTTGTAGCCAGCTCCTTTATAAAGACGTCGTCTTCGAAGCAACCAGCCGCCTTCCCTCAGGGGTCAGGCTATAAGAAGCAGAGGGGGCCCAGGGTGATGATTGGCTCTGGCAGGGGTCAGGCTATAAGAAGCAGAGGGGGCCCAGGGTGATGATTGGCTCTGGGTCCCAGGGCTGGCCCCCCCTCTCCTCCACCTCCAGGGCCCTCACAGGAAGCAGCTCCATGTCCCCCCGATGGAGCTCAGGGCTCCCCCACACCCTCACCTCCACCTCCACCTGGCAGACAGACAGGCAGACACACACAGACAGGTAGGTAGGTAGGCAGGCAGGCAGGCAGGCAGGCAGGCAGGCAGGCAGGCAGGCAGGCAGGCAGGCAGGCAGGCAGGCAGGCAGACAGGCAGACAGACAGACAGACAGACAGACAGACAGACAGACAGACGACAGACAGACAGACAGACAGACAGACAGGGTGAAAATTGTAAAAGGGCCCTGTGGGTAGCATCCAGTCAAGATGAAGTATTTGACAGCTCATTGATCTCTGGGGTAAGGGCTGTGTGACGTGTGTTAATGCGTTGGATTGTCAAGCTACTGCTAAATCCTCCCCTCTGAGTCGAATTCCCAGTAGGCCACATCATAACCTGAAGTGACCTTCCATGGGGTGTGACTCATCCTCCTCCAGTCCATCCATTCATCATACTACTTATCTATTATTATTATCTACTATTATTTATCTTATTTTATCTTAGACCTTTCTGAAACTAAAATGAAGATAGTGTGAAGCCTTGTTCTGATTCAGATGACAATGGCAACATCTGGTGTGTGTCGACTGGCATCTAGGGGTGAGGAAATGAAGGCATCTAGGGGTGAGGAAATGAAGGTATCTAGGGGTGAGGAAATGAAGGCATCTAGGGGTGAGGAAATGAAGGTATCTAGGGGTGAGGAAATGAAGGTGAGGAAATGAAGGTATCTAGGGGTGAGGAAATGAAGGTATCTAGGGGTGAGGAAATGAAGGTATCTAGGGGTGAGGAAATGAACTGTACTCGCCGTGGAAATCCCTAAATTCTAACTGAAGACTGAAATTTCAAGTGATTCAGTTACATAACTTTGCTCTCCTTTCCCTCTGTCATATCTTTGGGTCTCACCTCACAACCGTTTCCCTGGTCACGTTGATGTGCTTCGAACCAATCTCTGTATTAGTGTCTCCAAGAAAGTGAAGCATGCCAGTTGTGTTGGCGATAGCGTGGTTGGCCGGGCAACCGACGCCCACACGTTGGGAGGCAGAGTGGCTGTGTAACCGTAGAAACCGCAACTGGACGACGTCTAAACCAGCATACTCAATCTAGGATGTATGGACAAATGAATTCATATCAGAGATCTTCATCATGTCATCATCATCTCTAATCAGTGTGGACTGTAGGAAGACTTACCTTGTTGCTAGTATTCGGCTGACTGATCCATTGAACAGACCTTTTTCGATTTATTTTTCTCTGGTTCCCACTTTCCTGCAATCTGCCATTCAAAGAGTAAATGATAATGAGCCACCAATATCCTAGACAAAACATTTAGATACTTGACAGTTTGAGCGTACCTGAGCAGGTGTAAGAGTGAATGAGCGTACCTGAGCAGGTGTAAGAGTGATGGAGCGTACCTGAGCAGGTGTAAGAGTGAATGAGTGTACCTGAGCAGGTGTAAGAGTGTATGAGCGTATCTGAGCAGGTGTAAGAGTGTATGAGCGTATCTGAGCAGGTGTAAGAGTGAATGAGCGTACCTGAGCAGGTGTAAGAGTGATGGAGCGTACCTGAGCAGGTGTAAGAGTGGATGAGTACCTGAGCAGGTGTGAGAGTGAATGAGTGTACCTGAGCAGGTGTAAGAGTGAATGAGCGTACCTGAGCAGGTGTAAGAGTGAATGAGCGTACCTGAGCAGGTGAAAGAGTGAATGAGCGTACCTGAGCAGGTGTAAGAGTGGATGAGCGCACCTGAGCAGGTGTAAGAGTGAATGAGTGTACCTGAGCAGGTGTAAGAGTGAATGAGCGTACCTGAGCAGGTGTAAGAGTGAATGAGCGTACCTGAGCAGGTGTTAGAGTGAATGAGCGTACCTGAGCAGGTGTAAGAGTGAATGAGCGTACCTGAGCAGGTGTAAGAGTGGATGAGCGCACCTGAGCAGGTGTAAGAGTGAATGAGCGTATCTGAGCAGGTGTAAGAGTGAATGAGCGTACCTGAGCAGGTGTAAGAGTGATGGAGCGTACCTGAGCAGGTGTAAGAGTGGATGAGTACCTGAGCAGGTGTGAGAGTGAATGAGTGTACCTGAGCAGGTGTAAGAGTGAATGAGCGTACCTGAGCAGGTGTAAGAGTGAATGAGCGTACCTGAGCAGGTGTAAGAGTGGATGAGTGTACCTGAGCAGGTGTAAGAGTGGATGAGTGTACCTGAGCAGGTGTAAGAGTGAATGAGTGTACCTGAGCAGGTGTAAGAGTGGATGAGTGTACCTGAGCAGGTGTACGAGTGAATGAGTGTACCTGAGCAGGTGTGAGAGTGAATGAGCGTACCTGAGCAGGTGTAAGAGTGGATGAGTGTACCTGAGCAGGTGTAAGAGTGAATGAGCGTACCTGAGCAGGTGTAAGAGTGGATGAGTGTACCTGAGCAGGTGTACGAGTGAATGAGCGTACCTGAGCAGGTGTATGAGAGCGTACCTGAGAGGTGAGAGGCTGTATGCAGGTCGTCCCTCCTGCTGTGAAGTTGCAGAGCACCTGCAGGGCGTCGTAAGGACAGCCCTGGTTCGGGTCCATGTAGAAGAGCCCTGGGGACAGAGGGGGAAACAGGACAACGTCAACAACACAGGATCTTTATCAAGAGTAACCCGTAGTCTGAAGTGTCTGAACAAGGGGCACCGCTAGCGTTTCTGGGCCCCCTGGCTGACTTGTACTCGAGGCCCTAAAATCAAAATCACACGGGGAAGTATGGGGTTCTGTCTAACCAGTTCCCCTGGAATCATTCTAATCTCCTCCCCGTTACGACGCCCCAGGTACGCCCCAGGTACGGCCTGAACCACTGACCGTCCTGCAGGTGCGGGTGGATTAGACCCAGCTCATGACAGGTGGTGGCAGGGCTGTCCCTGGTGCCCTCCGGCCAGCCGAGGGTGCCGATGACGGCCTGGTCACCCAGATGCCCTGGTGGTCCTCGGGTCACAGTGCTTGGGGGTGTCTGGGGACACGTAATGAACAGAAGGAGGGTGAGACACACACACCATACTGTGTCTGTAGATATAGTATGAAACAGTAGATGAATGGATTAGCAGAATGAGGGTTAATCGTGTGCCAACTTTTAGAGGTCCTCTTCTTTGAGAAATTGGAGCAGGTTTGGTTTTAGGTTGTTGTCTTCGTCCAGGTCCAGGTTTAATTCCAGGTTCAGGTCTAGGTCCAAGTGTTGGTTGGTCAGTTGGTGGTGTAGGTCCAGGTTTGGGTCCAGGTTTGGGTCAGCTTGGATTTGTCCAGGCTTTTGCCCAGGTTGAACCCCTGGTCTTAGATAGGGTCTAGTTCCTGGTCTTGGATTGGGTCTAGTTCCTGGTCTTGGATTGGGTCTTGACCCTAACCCTAACCCTGGTCTTAGCCCAGGTCCTAGCCCAGATCTTAGCCCAGGTCTTAGCCCAGGTCTTAGCCCAGGTCTTAGCCCAGGTCTTTGCCCAGATCTTAGCCCAGGTCTTAGCCCAGGTCTTAGCACAGATCTTAGCCCAGGTCTTAGCCCAGATCTTAGCCCAGATCTTAGCCCAGATCTTAGCCCAGATCTTAGCCCAGGTCTTAGCCCAGGTCTTAACACAGGTCTTAACCCAGTTCTTAACCCAGGTCTTAAGCCCAGTTCTTAACCCAGGTCTTAACCCAGGTCTTGGACTAGGTCTCGGATCAGGTCTGAGCCCTTGTCTTAGCTCAGCTCCTGGCCCAGGTATCGGAAGCGGTTTAGATCCAGGTCTTCGCCCAGATCTGATCCCTGCTTTTAGTTCAGGTCTTTGCCCAGGTGTTGAACCCCGCCTTGGCCCCGGTTGTGGTCCAGATCCAGGGTTTAGCTTGGTGCTTGGCCTGGGTGTGGATTTTATCAAGAGTTGTGGTCCAGATCTCAATCCAGATCTTGGTGGACCTGGTACGCCAGGTTTACCCTGTGAAAGAAATGTCTCAAAAGCTTCAATGTATAATTAACAATTACATCCGCTGTTTATTTCTCATTCAAACCTTTGATCGCTGCAGAAAATAAATTTAATAATTTAATTCAAGTCATCCTCACTGGTAGTCCTCTCTGGCCTCTCTCTCCCTTGACTCCGGGCAATCCTTGCACGCCCTTCACCCCCTTAACAAACCAGAACACTGTCATCAATCCTTATGCACACACCAATGCATCAAAGATCCCCGGAAATAGACCCGTAGATAACCATGAAGTGCTATGAACACACCTTTTTCCCAAAGAGGCCCTGGAAAAGCAGACAATGAAATCGATCAAAAACTGAACATTTCGAATCAGGAAGCGATTATCAAGCGCTGAAATGATGCTTTCTAAATGAAGGAGAAGTCACGTACTGGAGGTCCAGGTGACCCTCTTCGTCCAGATGGCCCACGTGGACCAATGACTCCCTGAATCACATCAGAAACCAGTAAAGACCTGACAGGAATCGAACCCTTGATTCCATTCTATAGATACTATAGATTACAGAACTGCAATTACAGCTAACTCACCTGTAGACCTTTTGGACCTATTCTTCCTGTAGGCCCGATCAAACCCTGATTACCCTACACAAAATGGAAGATGTGTATAGAAATAGATCATCGTCATTCATTTGTCACTAGTTACATTAGACACACACTTAGACACACACTTTACACAACTATACATTTCTTTTGTGCTGAAATTGGAATGAGAAGGTTCCCTACTTTGCGTCCAGGAATTCCACTGTTTCCTGATAGGCCTTTGTCGCCATGTTGACCCTGACAACAGGGACATAAAGAATCATGGATCTGAGACAAAAACGACTTTTCAACAATCTGTTGAAGGCGACTCCTCAGAAACATGAGCTGTACCTTGGACCCAAAGAGGCCGTTGTCCCCCTTCTCTCCTCCCAGGCCTGGAAGACCCTGATGAGGACAGGAGGACGTTTACTGTCATGCTGGAAACATCCACCAAACATCCACCAAACATCCACCTAAACATCCACCAAACATCCACCTAAACAGCCACCAAACATCCACCTAAACATCCACCAAACATCCACCTAAACATCCACCTAAACATCCACCTAAACACCTAAACCACCAAACATCCACCAAACATCCACCTAAACATCCACCAAACATCCACCTAAACATCCACCAAACATCCACCAAACATCCACCAAACATCCACCAAACAACCACCTAAACATCCTCCAAACATCCACCAAACATCCACCAAACATCCACCTAAACAAGCTTCAACTTCCTCTATGGTTTTGCAGTAGGAAGGTTTTATGTGCATACCTTCGGCCCTGCTGGTCCAGGGGGTCCACGTTTGCCTTTCGGTCCAAAACTCCCCTGGAGAACACAATGGTAGAGCGACATGAAGATACTAGTGCACTGCTCTGCTCTCCAAAGGTCACGACTTTAAAAAATCTTTCAACGAAAGTTCACAGATAAGCCCTACCTTGGATCCAGGGCTTCCATTGTTCCCCCTCAGTCCAAGGTGTCCAAGTTGACCCTGCAACATTCAACGGTACGTTCGTACGAAGAAATGTCACTTATAAGAATGTGTGTATGATGATGCATGTCTCTCTCACCATCTTGCCAGGTCGACCAGATCTTCTTCCGGGGGCTCCTCTGAATCCCATATCACCCTGGTGTGTACGGAGAGGAAGGGAGATTTAGAGCACATGGGTGAATGTAGATTAATTTATTTACAAAAAAAGATTGTTGTTTTCTTGTGTGAGAAAAAAGTTTTGGAAAAAAGTTTTGGAAAAAAAGTTTTGGGAAAAAAGGTTTGGAAAATATAAAAACTTTTTTCCAAACTTTAAAAAAAAACTTTCACCAAAACTTTCTTACACGCACACGAAAACGTTGTCTCTATCGAGAAAAGATGAGATAAAATCATAAATAAAAAAAATATTTACATTACATTTAGTCATTTAGCAAATGATTTACAGTAAGTACAGGGACATTCCCCAGATCACAGATAATTTTCCTACCGGATCTCCTTCATTCCCTTCAACTCCCAGCAAGCCGTCCAGACCAGCAAGACCCTGAAATCACAAACCCCACCCAACACCACTCATTGAGACCGACACTAGACTGTGCCTTGAAATCGGGTATCAGAACAGCTTTGATATCACATTTTCTGTGAATGTGGATCTATAATAAGTGTGTCTAAATGGGATACTTGCTGGCTTTCCAGGTCTTCCTACAGAACCAGGCTTTCCCACAGGTCCTGGTGCTCCCTAAAAATGTAAAAACACAGTTGTGAACTAGATAAGATAAGATGGCAAAGGTTCACACAAACTTTTTTAGTAAACTTTTGTTTTCAAAACTCTTGTAGCACAAAAACAGATTGTTGTTTTCTTGTGTGAGAAAAAAGTTTTGGAATAACAGTTTTGGAAAAAAAGGTTTGGAAAAAAGGTTTTGGAAAAAAGGTTTTGGAAAAAAGGTTTTGGAAAAAAGATTTTGGAAAAAAGGTTTGGGAAAAAAGTTTGGCAATATATGATAACTTTTTTCCAACGTTTTTTTGTAAACTTCTGTTTTCAAAACTCTTGTAGTACAAAAAAAGATTGTTGTTTTCTTGTGTGAGAAAAAAGGTTTTGGAAAAAAGGTTTTGGAAAAAAGTTTGGGAAAAAAGTTTGGGAAAAAGTTTGGGAAAATATGAAAACTTTTTTCCAACGTTTTTTTGTAAACTTCTGTTTTCAAAACTCTTGTAGTACAAACAAATATTGTTGTTTTCTTGTGTGAGAAAAAAGGTTTGGAAAAAAGGTTTGGAAAAAAAGGTTTGGAAAAAAAGGTTTGGAAAATATAAAAACTTTTTTCCAAATTTAAAAAAAAACTTTCACCAAAACTTTCTTACACGCACAAAAACAGATTGTTGTTTTCTTGTGTGAGAAAAAAAGTTTTGGAAGAAAGTTTTGGGAAAAAAGGTTTGGGAAAAAAGGTTTGGGAAAACAGTTTGGGAAAAAAGTTTGGGAAAATATGAAAACTTTTTTCCAACGTTTTTTTGTAAACGTCTGTTTTCAAAACTCTTGTAGTACAAAAAAATAGCGTTGTTTTCTTGTGTGAGAAAAAAGGTTTGGAAAAAAGGTTTGGAAAAAAAGGTTTGGAAAAAAAGGTTTGGAAAATATAAAAACTTTTTTCCAAACTTAAAAAAAAACTTTCACCAAAACTTTCTTACACGCACAAAAACAGATTGTTGTTTTCTTGTGTGAGAAAAAAAGTTTTGGAAGAAAGGTTTGGGAAAAAAGTTTGGGAAAAAGTTTGGGAAAAAGTTTGGGACAATATGAAAACTTTTTTCCAACGTTTTTTTGTAAACTTCTGTTTTCAAAACTCTTGTAGTACAAAAAAAGATTGTTGTTTTCTTGTGTGAGAATTTTTTTGGGGAAAAAAGGTTTGGGAAAAAAGGTTGGGGAAAAGGGTTTTGGAAAAAAAGGTTTGGAAAATATAAAAACTTTTTTCCAAACTTTCTTACACGCACACGAAAACGTTGTCTCTATCGAGAAAATGAGATAAAATCATAAATAAAACCCACCGGCTTTCCAGGAACTCCCTTACTCCCTCTTTGTCCTGGGCCCTGGTCCAATCCCTTCAAAGAAACAACCTGGTTAGAAGCCATCATCTGACAGACTGTTATGAGACCCTGTCATCCATGAAGAGAAGATGACCTCTCACCTTTGGCCCGTCGGGTCCTAAGTCTCCCTCTTCTCCTGGGGGACCAGCATGTCCTGGTCGACCTTTAGGTCCAGCTGAGCCCATGAACCCCCTCTTTCCCGAGGTCCCCTACAGACACACCCACATGAAGGCAAACACCTTCTGCCGCCGCCGTTTGGCAGTGTCAAAACACTTTGTTGCAATTTGAAGAACATAACTGCATTTCTTACCATCTTTGCCTCTTTTCCCAGCGTCTCCCTTCCCCCCCATTGGACCTGCCACTCCCTGGGAGAGAAAACCATCCATGACATCAAACACTACCTCACCGACAGCAACCATTTAAACCAACTGCAGTCTCACAGATTGCTTATTTAGGACACGGAAAAACAGAGGTACTTACTTTTTCTCCTTTCTCACCCCTACTGCCAAGATGACCCTTCTCCCCAGCATCTCCCTAGCACACACAGCGACACAGCGTCATCGTTAACATTCCCTCTTGACCGACGGACATCAAACTAAACAGGACAATCTCACCTTTGGTCCTAGCTTTCCCATCTTTACCGTCTGCACCCCTCTTTCCAGGTGAACCCTGAGGACAGATTAGATGCTCACGTGTCAACATGTGTTAGAAGATCAATCCAGATCTTCTATTATTTCCCAAGTTGGAAAACTTACTGGTGGTCCATTAGGGCCTATTAAACCTGCAGGGCCTAGATTTCCTGGAGGACCCTGGAACATCATAGTAAACAAGGGTTAGACATCCATCCATCCTATCCCATCTCATTCACTTCAAGCAGTCTACATGAGAGAATGACCGTGTTAACAGAGCAAGCCACTCACCCTTTGTCCAGGGATGCCCTTCTGGCCCTTTGCGCCCCCAGGTCCTGTACTCCCCCCTGTTCCATACCGCCCTGGAAGACCTGACGAGCCTCTATTGCCAGGCTGACCCTAACATAGAGGAAACAGGCATCGCTGCACTGGTTAGAGTGGTTAGGGTTATAAAGAGTGGTTAGTGGTTAGAGTGGTTAGGGCCAGGGCCAGGCTAGTATTAACGCATGTGATAGCTGAATGTTTGGTTGCCATATGTATAGAGACTGGAGACCCAAGCTGTTTCAGAAAGGTTTGGCTTGTATGTCACTCACCTTCAGTCCTGAGACGCCCTCCTTCCCTCTGTCGCCTAGGGAACCCCGGGAACCCTGGAGACGCAGGAAGGCAAGATATGTGTTGGCCAATGGCCTTCTCTCTTGTCCAAACACTTCCTGGGTGGGCAGCCTATTGTACGATTTGTTATTCTTGACGAGCCCCCTACCTGTTTCCCTGGTGCTCCAGTGGTTCCTTGTACCCCATGTTTACCTCGGTCTCCTTGGAAACCCTTGAGCCCACTCTCTCCACGAGGTCCCACTTCTCCCTTCTCACCCTGAAACAGGAACAGGAAGTGCCACGCATTAGTTCTGTCGCGCTCAGCGGAACAGCCCGATTAATTTCGTATTTACATGATCGTGATCTTCAGGGCGTTTTGGTATTCAAGCGATGCGGCTGCGATTTGAGATCTCAACAAGGCTACCGTGATGAAAGAATACAGGGTTTATAAACAGGCACTCACAGCTGGTCCCCCTCTCCCCGCGGGCCCCTCTGGGCCCCTCAGTCCGGAAGGCCCCTAAAGAACACAAACCCCTTTCTTATACATCATCAGGATTCATCAACAAACACATGTTCAATATCTCTATTCCCAAAGTGGAATTAACTCAAGTCAAATCAAATCATCACATCGTACAGAAAATGCTTAGAATTTGTTCGGTTATCCAACAATTCAGCGTAAGGTTAAACTGATCTACAATCAATAAGCAATACAGTCTAATCAATATACCTCCTCACCATCGACACCAGCAACTCCCTTTTGGCCAACAGCGCCCGTGAATCCCTGCATGACGGAAGAACACGGGAAACGGAGCCCTGATTAGACATCACGCCAAACAACCCATGTGATCTGAAGCTAGACGGCAGAGACAGGATTCTACCTTGTCTCCTTTCACGGAGGCTGCTCCAGAGGCTCCTGTGGGTCCGTCTTTACCTGGAGGAGGAAGAGGAGGAGGAGGAAGAGGAGGAAGAGGAAGAGGAAGAGGAAGAGGAGGAGGAGGAGGAAGAGGAGGAAGAGAGAAGAAGAGGAGGAAGAGGAGGAGGAGGAGGAAGAGGAGGAGGAGGAAGAGGAGGAAGAGGAAGAGGAGGAGGAAGAGGAGGAAGAGGAGGAAGAGGAGAGAGAAGAGGAGGAAGAGGAGGAGGAGGAAGAGGAGGAGGAAGAGGAGGAGGAGGAGGAGGAGGAAGAGGAGGAGGAGGAGGAGGAAAGAGGAGGAAGAGAGAGGAAGAGGAGGAGGAGGAGAGAGGAGGAGGAAGAGGAGGAGGAGAGGAGGAGGAGGAGGAGGAGGAGGAAGAGGAGGAGGAAGAGGAGGAGGAGGAGGAAGAGGAGGAAGAGAAGGAAGAGGAGGAAGAAGAGGAGGAAGAGAAGGAGAGGAGAGAGAAGAAGAGGAGGAAGAGAAGGAGGAGGAGGAGGAGAGAAGAAGAAGGAAGAGGAAGAGGAAGAGGGAAGAGGGAGGAGGAGGAGGAGGAAGAGGAAGGAAGAGGAGGAGGAAGAGGAGGAGGAGGAGGAGGAGGAGGAGGAGAGGAGGAGGAGGAGAGGAGGAGAGAGGAGGAAGAGGGAGAGGAAGAGGAGGAGGAGGAGGAAGAGAAGAGAAGGAAGAGGAGGAAGAAGAGGAGGAAAGAGGAGGAAGAGGAGGAAGTGGAGGAAGAGGACGAAGAGGAGGAAGTGGAGGAAGAGGAGGAGGAAGTATTTTAAGAAATCTCATCACCTGAAAACTTTATTGGCAACCAAATGTACTTGTTTTAAGCATAAGCAGCATAACTAATATTTCTGTACTTAAATTTGTGCGTTTTTGCAGTGAAGGATAAACCAGGTGTGGATGTCAGGGGGACTTACTGGGTAGCCTGCTACCCCTCTGGGGCCCCCTGGTCCTGGGGGGCCCTGGCCTCCAGAGAGGCCCTGGAGCCCCAGACCTCCCCACGGCCCTATGTTCCCCTGCAGGCCCTGCACTCAGTCACCATCGTGAATGAATGAATAAATGAATGAATTAAAGGTTAAAACAAATGACTGAATCAACAAATGTGGACGAATGGGGTGGATGGATGTATCAATGGTTGGATGAGGGTGATGGTTAGGGTTAGATGGATGGATGAACGAAAGAAAAAGTGAGTGAATGAATCGTACAAGAGCTCCTCTATATCCTCTGAGTCCAGGTGCGCCTTGCTCGCCCTGCAACACAAACAGAGCAGACGTCCAGGTTACTGAGCGATCCTTCAGCCAGCCTTCATGACACCTGTCTCAGACCCCAGATCGCCTGATTCGACTCACTGGGCTGCCCTGCTTGCCCTCTTGGCCCCTCTAGACCGCGGTTTCCCTGCAAGTAACGATAAAACAAACACAGTATGAGCCAACATAGAAATATGATGTCACAGTCCTAGTCATCGGCAAGAGAAGTTCAAATGTGAGAGGTCCACTGTTTCAGGTTTTAGTGTTTTTAACCCTGAAGTACTTCCCATGTCATAGGTCGAGGAGGAATAAACAAGGGTATCCCTAAACAGAAAGTGGTCATCCATCCTAAACAGGAAGTGGTCATCCATACCTTCAGACCAGGGTTTCCTGGAAGACCAGCTGGACCGTCTTTCCCCTTCACCCCCTGTAGGACACATGGACAGGTGTTGGCTTGGCAACAACATGAGCAGTACTGTTGGTCCAGTAGAGCTGCGATCTCACTCAGATGGATGAGCGGATAGGGAATCGGGCTAGTAATCTGAAGGTTGCCAGTTTGATTCCCGGCCGTGCCAAATGCTGTTGTGTGCGCAAGGCACTTCACCCTACTTGTCTCGGGGGGAATGTCTCTGTACTTACTGTAAGTCGCTCTGGATAAGAGCGTCTGCTAAAATGACTAAATGTAAATAAATGTAATGAATGCCAGACTGATACTTTGACTCCTGGCTTGCCAGGTTTCCCAGATATCCCCCTTCCTCCAGGGTCCCCCTGCAGAGACCATAACCACCACACACACTCAGACAAGCACACTCACAGGACGCAGACCTCAAAGAAACGAGAGTGGGACCGGAACACGTCTACGGGTTACCGCGGAAACAGCGTGAGTGTGGTCGTGAGGGAGAGTGACATACTCACACTCGTCCCCACGGCGCCCTGAACGCCCGGAGGCCCCGCCTTCCCCGGCATGCCCTGTCACATGGGACGATGACATCACACAGTGACATCACACAGCATCAACCATCACATGCTCTTATATAGAGTGGGGTCAAATGTTAAGTAAGGGCTTCGAACTTTTAAAGCTTTGACATTTAGATAGACAATACCCTTAGTCCTGTTGGTCCAGGATTCCCATCTTCTGCAAGCGGACCGATGGGTCCCTGAGAGAGAGAGAGAGAGAGAGAGAGAGAGAGAGGGGGGAGAGGGAGAGAGAGAGAGAGAGGAGAGAGAGAGAGAGAGAGGAGAGGGAGAGAGAGATACCAAGGGTTGTTTACAAACTGCATTGTTAACAACATCTGAGAACAATGATAAATGAAAGAGAGGAAATGAAAGGGGTCTCACCGGTGCTCCGTAAGTCCCATCTTGTCCCCTGCTCCCAAAAAGACCTTCAAGACCCTGGGATGAGAGACAGTGTTATAAAAACACTCACCATCTCTAAAAGATGAGATGTTGTTTGATAAATCGTTTGCTTTACAGTCCAGCAAAGTGATGTTTCTCAGTCAAGTTAGAAAGTGAGTTAATCTCATGAATCTCACCTTCAGCCCTTTAGGCCCAGTGACCCCTGGTATCCCTGACCTCCCCTGTGAGGTCACAGGTCACAGGTCAGGAGGAAGATTGAGAACAGGAGGTCAATGTCAGCAGAAAAAAACTGACAATTTATCTTTCATGTTTGTTTGGCAACTGGACATACGTCCTCGTTCAAGACAGATTATAGATTGCAATATTAAGTGCTGTAGTCTACAGAAATTCATATTGCTCAGGTCAGTACCATGAAAATAGACAAGACTACATAAAAAACGTTTGAAAAAAAGCAGTGCTTTCAACTAGTTCTGTGAATGTCTGTGAATAAGAAGTGTAGGTACATAGGAACCTTTATACCGGGTTCTCCTTCAGTTCCTCTCTCTCCTGGCTTCCCCATCAACCCCTGGAGAGGGGAGGGGGGGAGGAGACAGAGGGGAGGGGGGAGACAGAGGGGGGAGGGTCAGGCTGCTGTTGACCAGACTAACTGAAAAAAACCTGATTTCTCATAACTGATACTCACATAAGGTCCAGGGTAGACCAGCAAAGCCAATCCGACCATCTCGACCCTTGAGAGACCAATAAAACAGGAAGTGAACGGAAAGTACAGCTCAACACAAGACGCATCACACACAACAGATCTGAACTGAACTCGACGGGTTCCAGAACAGCAGAAGGTAAGTCTCTCTTTCCTCACCTTGTCTCCTCTGGGTCCAAGCAGGCCCTGGCTACCAGGTGGACCTCTGTCGCCCTGGAACAGACCCAGTGAGCAAGCCTTTATTCAAAAGTCTGCTTTACCACGAAAAATCCTCCTTCGCCGAGATATCTCTTACCTTCAAACCGTCTGTTCCCTGCTTCCCCTGTTCACCGATGATGCCGTCGTAACCCTGGAGACAGTCAAACCAATCGAAACCGTTCAGAAGAGCACAGAGGAAGAGGAATCGATAATCAAGTTCTAAGTGGGTTCCAAACGACAGACAGGTAACTTACGACAGATCCTGTGGCCCCGAGGGGCCCTCCTGGGCCCATATCCCCCAGCAGACCAGACGACCCGCTTCGGCCCTTGAAGCCCCTCCCACCCCGGGGGCCCGAGGGGCCCTGCAGAGAGCGAGGAGAGAAGGACCGCATCATGAGAGGCTCTCAAAACACGAGGGGAACTGGGCGGAGCAGGGGAACTGGGCGGAGCGAGGGGAACTGGGAGGAGCGAGGGGAACTGGGCGGAGCCAGGGGAACTGGGAGGAGCGAGGGGAGCAGGGGAAACTGGGGAGGAGCTGAGGGGAACTGGGAGGAGCTGAGGGGAACTGGGGGAGCCAGGGGAACTGGGAGGAGGGAGGGGGAGGGGAATGGGAGGAGCAAGGGGAACTGGGAGGAGCGAGGGGAACTGGGGGAGCTAGGGGAACTGGGAGGAGCGAGGGGAACTGGGAGGAGCGAGGGGAACTGGGGGGAGCTAGGGGAACTGGGAGGAGCGAGGGGAACTGGGGGGAGCGAGGGGAACTGGGGTGGAGCGAGGGGAACTGGGAGGAGCCAGGGGAACTGGGAGGAGCGAGGGGAACTGGGTGGAGCTAGGGGAACTGGGTGGAGCTAGGGGAACTGGGAGGAGCGAGGGGAACTGGGTGGAGCTAGGGGAACTGGGAGGAGCCAGGGGAACTGGGAGGAGCCAGGGGAACTGGGAGGAGCGAGGGGAAACTGGGTGGAGCTAGGGGAACTGGGAGGAGCGAGGGGAACTGGGAGGAGCGAGGGGAACTGGGCGGAGCCAGGGGAACTGGGCGGAGCCAGGGGAACTGGGCGGAGCGAGGGGAACTGGGCGGAGCTGAGGGGAACTGGGAGGAGCGAGGGGAACTGGGAGGAGCTAGGGGAACTGGGAGGAGCGAGGGGAACTAGGTGGAGCCAGGGGAACTGGGCGGAGCGAGGGGAACTGGGGCGGAGCGAGGGGAACTGGGAGGAGCCAGGGGAAACTGGGCGGAGCTAGGGGAACTGGGCGGAGCGAGGGGAACTGGGAGGAGCGAGGGGAACTGGGCGGAGCGAGGGGAACTGGGAGGAGCAAGGGGAACTGGGAGGAGCGAGGGGAACTGGGAGGAGCGAGGGGAACTGGGCGGAGCTAGGGGAACTGGGGGGAGCGAGGGGAACGGGGCGGAGCCAGGGGAACTGGGAGGAGCAAGGGGAACTGGGCGGAGCGAGGGGAACTGGGGGGAGCGAGGGGAACGGGGCGGAGCCAGGGGAACTGGGCGGAGCGAGGGGAACTGGGCGGAGCTAGGGGAACTGGGCGGAGCCAGGGGAACTGGGAGAAGCGAGGGGAACTGGGCGGAGCGAGGGGAACTGGGAGGAGCCAGGGGAACTGGGCGGAGCGAGGGGAACTGGGAGGAGCTAGGGGAACTGGGCGGAGCGAGGGGAACTGGGAGGAGCAAGGGGAACTGGGCGGAGCGAGGGGAACTGGGCGGAGCTAGGGGAACTGGGCGGAGCGAGGGGAACTGGGAGGAGCGAGGGGAACAAGGCGGCGCTGAGGGGAACTGGGAGGAGCGAGGGGAACTGACACCTACCGTGTCTCCTTTGAACCCTGGGTCGCCCCTCTCGCCTTTCTTAGCTTTGATCCCCTGGAGACAAATAAACGTTAGATACACACATACATACACACACACACAGACACACACAGAGACACACACACACACACACACAAGTAAGAACGCGAGAAGGTAAACAGAGTCATGAATCGAAAAGTGAACATGTTTAGCTAGGTAGTTGAAACACGTCAGAGGGCAGCGATGAGACTGAACAGAGGGAAACATGATTACATTGGAAGGACTTCCTGTCATCTAGCCAATAGGAAATGACTTCCTGTCATCTAGCCAATAGGAAATGAGAAAATTGCTTTAAGTAATCTTACGGGATCACCTGAAGGTCCAGGTTTTCCTGGCTTCCCGCTGACTCCCTGGAGAGAGATAGAGAAAAAAGCATCGTAATGTACAAGAAACTTATCGGTCTCGTTCTGTGACCATGATCGTGTGTGTGTCTGTGTATGTGTGTCTGTGTGTGTCTGTGTGTGTGTCTGTGTGTGTGTCTGTGTGCGTGTCTGTGTGTGTCTGTGTGTGTGTGTGTGTCATGTGTGTCTGTGTGTCTGTGTGTGTGTGTGTGTGTGTGTGTGTGTGTCTGTGTGTGTGTCTGTGTGTGTGTGTGTCTGTGTGTGTGTCTGTGTGTGTGTCTGTGTGTGTGTGTGTGTCTGTGTGTGTGTCTGTGTGTGTGTGTGTGTGTGTGTCTGTGTGTGTGTGTGTGTGTGTGTCTGTATGTGTGTGTCTGTGTGTGTGTGTGTGTGTCTGTGTCTGTGTGTGTGTCTGTGTCTGTGTGTGTGTGTGTGTGTGAGAAGTCTTACTTTCATTCCAGGAATCCCAGGTTCTCCTATATCCCCTTCGTCGCCTGCTGCTGCCCCCTAGTGGAACACCACGGAGAACACACACTAAGACACTTCCTTTGGCCACAACTAGCAAAATACCTGGGTTGCATGGGTGTAGATTTCACACTGATGTCAACTGGGAGGAGGTTGATGAAGTGGGATGACTGATATTTAGGGGATGACACTTACAGGATCTCCTTTAGGACCTGGGGGGGCCCTCTGCTCCAGGGCTTCCCTGTGGAGACATTTCAAATTCAGCCTCATCAACTGTAACAGTTGATGTCCAACAGAACGTTTTTCCAACTGACAAAAGTTTGCATACATATCTGCAATCAATCAAAAGCACTGCCTCAGCTGCAATACCATTTTAAAAATCCTGTGAAAATCCTGTATTTTATTATATTATATGATCATATTTTTGATGTTAGAGCGAGGTTAGATACTTTTCTGCGGTCATATCTACCTGTGGTCCTCGAACCCCCGGAAAGCCAACAGGACCATCAGGACCAGGCTCTTCCTGGAACACACACCACAAGTCTGATTTGTAATAACCGTGTACTGTATGAAGAAATTGCTTATTCTGTTTCTTATTGGATAACAGGTAAGTCTCAATCCTTCCTGACTCACCTGTGGTCCAGGATGTCCCCTCAGGCCCGCCTCACCTGGCTGGCCCTGCAGAAAACACACGCTGAGCGGTTGACGCTAATTTGGCTAAGACGCTAAGCTAACGCACGCTAAGCTAACGCACGCTAAACTAACGCACGCTAATCTAACGCACGCTAAGATGCTAATATACAACAAGCCAACAAAATCTAAAACTGTTGGATCTACTGTATGTGAATCAGTTCTTACTGGAGGTCCATTGACTCCCGGAACGCCTTTCGATCCTCTGGGGCCCATTTTACCCTGATGAGAAGCAGATAAGTAGCTTTTATCTACGGGAGATGTCGTGTATCTGGGCTAGCTTTTAGGATGTCAAATCTGAAGCTACCGACACTGGCCGGGTTTCCCAGATTTGTTAAGAAGCTCTTAAGCGCTAAGAGCTTCTGAAGAGCTGCTTAGAGAGCTTTCATTGGCTTAGAGAGCTCCTAAGAAGCTCTTAGCACTTAAGAGCTTCTTCACGAATCTGGGAAACCCGGCCACTAGCTGTTTACAAGGTAAAAGAGCTGTTTCTCTTACAGGCGGGCCAGGCGATCCCACAAACCCTTGAGCACCGATATCTCCCTGTCAAACAACAGAGAAACGTCTCGTTACAACCCGGTTAAAAGTCCGTCACAACCTAGTTGCTGCTTGGTAGATGTTCATACTCACCGGGGGCCCAGATGTTCCCATGAAGCCTTTCGGACCTCGAGCTCCTGGTATTCCCTAAGAACATGACAGCCAGACTTAGTGTCAGAAGTCGGACTTAGTGTCAGAAGTCGGATTTAGTGTCAGAGGTTGGACTTAATGTCAGAAGTCGGACTTAGTGTCAGAAGTCGGACTTAGTGTCAGAAGTCAGACTTATAGTGTCAGAGGTTGGACTTAGTGTCAGAAGTCGGACTTAGTGTCAGAAGTCGGACTTAGTGTCACAGGTTGGACTTAATGTCAGAAGTCGGACTTAGTGTCAGAAGTCGGACTTAGTGTCAAAAGTCAGACTTATAGTGTCAGAGGTTGGACTTAGTGTCAGAAGTCGGACTTAGTGTCAGAAGTCTAGGGTCAGAACAGCTCTTAGAAGTGACGACGTTCCACGTTAGATTCTACCTACCACGACAGAACTAAAATACAGTTAATCTGAAGGTAACCGAGGTAACTCACGATGTAGCCAGTGATCCCATTAAGACCTCTGCTTCCGTTGTCTCCCTGGAATCAAACAAGTTTAGCACGATGATTCTTTATCATGATTCTGTATCTTTAGCGATTGAGAGACTACTTGCAACGTGTGAACAGGAGCTGGTGTCTCTAACCTTCTCTCCTTTACGTCCTCTGTTTCCTTGGGGACCGGGTTCCCCCCATGTAAGCCTGAGAATGAAGATCACCGAACGTTACTGGCGTCTTACTACAAGATGATGGCAGATTCAGCTTCAGGACATAACTAACATTTATGCTAGCATTTTACGCGAACAGGCATCAACCACAGCGTTTCCCCGACCTTTTCCACCTCGTGACCCACTTGCATTTCATTGGTTTGGCGGCCCACAAGTTGGGAATCGCTTGACAGCTGTGCAAATGCCTAGGCTACATCTGCATGGCTATAGAGAACGGGGTTAGTCCATGTTACAGTAGAAGTCCCTGCCATTCTTACCCACTCACCCAGCTCCCCCTTGCTGCCCTTTTCTCCTCTGTAGCCCTGAAGACCCTGGTAGGATGAAAAGAGAGTTCAAATCAAGTGCACCCCAAGTACATGTAGTACTATAATCTTGTACAGAAATCCAGCAATATTTCTTTTTTTTTAATATACACAATTTGAGATTTTTTTCTGTTCTATTAAAAGCAGATCTATCCTGTATTACATTTAGTCATTTAGCAAACGCTCTTATCCAGAGAGACTCAAAGTAAGTACAGGGACATTCCCCCCGAAGCAAGTAGGGTGAAGTGCCTTGCCCAAGGACACAACGTAATTTGGCACGGCCGGGGAATCGAACCAGCAACCTTCTGACTACTAGCCCGATTCCCTAACCGCTCAGCCACCTGACTCCTGTATCTGAGTGGTGTAGCCAGCTTCTCTCACCTGTTCTCCAGGTGTCCCCTGAGGGCCGGCGTCAGCGTCCTCACCCGGAGTCCCATCGCTCCCTGGACGACCCTGAGGGCCTGGCATGCCCAACGGTCCTGGAACCCCCTGGAACACAACACACACTTACACACACACACTTACACACACGCAGGACCTAATACACACTTACATACACGCAGACAGGAAGACCTAACACACACACACTTACACACACACACTTACACACACACACTAACACACAGGCAGGACCTAATACACACTTACACACACGCAGACAGGAAGACATAACACAACACACACTTACACACACACACTTACACACACACACTTACACACACACACTTACACACACACACTTACACACACACACACTAACACACACACACGCAGGCAGGACCTAACACACACTTACACACACACACTTACACACACACACGCAGGACCTAACACACACTTACACACACACACGCAGGAACCTAACACACACTTACACACACGCAGGCAGGACCTAACACACACTTACACACACACACACACACACTTACACACACACACTTACACACACGCAGGCAGGACCTAACACACACTTACACGCAGGCAGGAAGACCTGACACACACAAAGATATCCCACACAAACGCTCGTCTACTTCCTGGGACCATCGCACGCATTGCCAGGACATGGCCAAGTTACTGGGTCGTATTGGACCACAATGTTTACTCATGGAAACGTAGGCAGTCCTTTTCCTCCACTTCCATGCCAAACAATGTCCTCCAGTGTCACGACAGGAGTCACACGGTGGTGGAGGTGGCTCCATCTCCACGGTGATTCTTCCTGGCTCTAAGACTGGCGAGGTGTGCCCACTCTGCCGCTCTGAGAGAGGCGCCGTTAGAGTCTCGGTCTGTCTGGAGCCCAGCAGTACACACAGGGATGCTGGCACAGGTGGACTGGCACACACAGACTGGCGCTGGTCCCGGGAGTGTTGCTCCAGAGTGTGAAGGGTGAGGTGGAAGGCTAGCTTGGTGGAGACAGGGCATCAGGTTCACTTCTCTTACGCGATTGGACAACCTTCTGGTCCAATATGGGGAAATGCGATTTTTTTTCTCTAACCTCCATCCTTTGCTGAAGTTAGTTAGTTTACCTCAGTGAGGGTTCTGTTCAAGAGCAGATAAAACAGAGATACCTACGATTTTCCCTCGATCTCCTCTCCTTCCTTGCTTCCCAGTAATCCCAGGTGGTCCCTAGAATAAAAAGAATCCCTGCTGTCAATGGAAGAGCAATCTGTCTCTAATTACAACCAATCAGAGAGGGAACTGCAGCGGCTTCAAGGTTTTTTCTACTTTAAATATTCAAGAATTATAAAAAAGCTTTTCTTCAGGACAAAACTTGATCTCATAACATGACCCAGCTCATGCTATGACATCACTAGAATATCTTTGAATGTAGAGAGTACTGAACGGTTTGTTGTTGTTTACTTACCGGTGGCCCGGCGTCACCGGGGGGGCCGAGGGGCCCAGGGGAACCCTTAACTTTCTAAGAAAAACAAAACAACGAAAGTGTCAGGAAACCAAACTATCAAGATCACCTGGATCGTATCACAACAAGTTACACAGCGCCTCCTACAGGCCATGTTGACACCAGCTTTTTGTAGATCTTCTTTTTCTGTAAGAGAAGAAAAGTAAACAAAACGTAAGAGCAGAGCTTTACAATCATCAGTCAGGCAGCAAGCAGGTGAGGTGAAGGGTCATGTGTGTGTGTGTGTGTGTGTGTGTGTGTGTGTGTGTGTGTGTGTATGGTGTGTGTGGTGTGTGTGTGGTATGGTGTGGTGTGTATGGTGTGGTGTGGTGTGTATGGTGTGTATGGTGTGTGGTGGCGTGTGGTGTGTGTGTGTGTGTATGGTGGGTGTGGGTGTGGTGTGTGTGGTGTGTGTGTATGGTGTGTATGGTGTGTATGGTGTGTGTGTGTGTGTATGGTGTGTATGGTGTGTATGGTGTGGTGTGTGTGTGTGTATGGTGTGTATGGTGTGGTGTGTGTGTATGGTGTGTATGGTGTGTGTGGCTGTGTGTGTGTGTGTATGGTGTGTGTGTGGTGTGTGTATGGTTACCTTGAAGGCCTGCCACTGTTCCTCTGAGGTTTTGTACACAACGATGGCGGGCATCCCTGGTGGACCAATCGGGCCGCGGTACCCCGTCCTCCCAGTCCTCCCCATCCCCCCGGCATAGCCCTGCCACAACACAACACACAACCCACAACACACACTGTCAGAACACAACACACACACACACACTGTCAGGACACAACACACACTATCAGAACACAACACCACACACACACACTGTCAGGACACAACACACACACACACTGTCACAACACAACACACACACACACACACTGTCAGAACACAACACACACTGTCAGGACACAATAGACACTGTCACAACACAACACACACTGTCAGGACACAACACACACTATCAGAACACAACACACACACACACTGTCAGAACACAACACACACTGTCAGGACACAACACACACTATCAGAACACAACACACACACACACTGTCAGAACACAACACACACTGTCAGGACACAATAGACACTGTCACAACACAACACACACTGTCAGGACACAACACACACTATCAGAACACAACACACACACACACTGTCAGGACACAACAACACACACTGTCACAACACAACACACACACACACTGTCAGAACACAACACACACACTGTCAGAACACAATACACACTGTCAGAACACAACACACGCTGCCTCAATACAACACACAAACTGTCACAACACAATACACACACACTGCCACAACACAATACACACTGTCAGAACACAACACACACACTGTCAGAAAACACCACACACACACACAATGGCACAACGCAATACACACTGTCAGAAACAACCACACACACACACTGGCACAACACAACACACGCTGTGAGAACACACAGACACACACTGTTCCCATGAGCACATACTTTGTCTCCTTTGAGTCCAAGGAGCCCTGTTAATCCAGGAGGACCTTGCAGGCCCTGGAACAGACAGGAAGTGACATGTCAGCAAGGTCAAGTTTAGCTTTCATTCATCTTGTTAAGGTTGAATTGAGATTTTGATGACCTTAAAATCAAATCAAAATGTATTTTTATAGCCCTTTTTACACGCAAGCATGTCACAGAGGGCTTCACATACGCCCATAGAGCTGCCCCTCAACCAACCTAAACCCTCAAGGTTAAAATGTCATCATCTGACATTGATTGGGATGACTGTAATGTAAAGTCGTAAAACACTACGATGCTCTACTACAGCAGCTGCTGTCGACATTTTTATGTAAGTAAACTTGACTGATCGATAAAAACATGATGAAAAAATAAATAAAGTCATCAACAAAATCTGATCTTGAAAGATGTTGCTCATTATTCAAAATGTATCATATATTTAAATGTATTATTATTTACTTCTGTGCAATGACTGTAGCATAACCTCGCTGTGAGGAATCCGATGTATCTACCAGTAAATGCTGTACAGTACAGATGCAGTACTGATGCATATTACTGTTATACCAGAAGGGGGCGCAAGTGTTCAGCTTACTCCTCCAGCCCACCTTGCGAAGGGTTGGAGAAAAATGGTGGACAGACCAAATTGATGACCACCTGCAAATCTCGAGGGAACTCAGAGGAGACGAACGAGAGTTGATGTAGATGAAGAGGAGAAGCAGAGCAGAGAAAGAGAAGACAGAAAGAGAGAGAGAGAGAGAAGAGAATAGACACGTGAGAGAGAGAAGAAAAGCAGAAAGGAGCGAGCGAAGAAAGAGAGAAAGAAAGAGAGAAGAAAGAAAAGAGAAAGAACGATATAGAATAGAGCAGATATAAAGCTCTCCTAAATCTCTATATCTCTCTATCTCTCTATCTCTCTCTCCGCTCAAAGTATATAACTCTCTCTGTCTATCTCCTCCTCTCATGTCTCTCTACCTTCTATCTCTCTCCTACTCATCTCTCTCTCTCTCTCTCTCTTCCCAGATCCCATCTATAAGCACTTCCAGCTGATGTAAATGACCCCATTCCTCCACCTCATCAGACAAACTCCATAAGACCACAGAAACCCAATTTCACACAATGGCCGTCAGATCTATCGACAGGTGGATGTATGTTTTGGAGCGAGTTCTATGTGATAAATATATGTTCTGGGTACTATGTCAGAATCATATTTTAGCGAGAGGAACAGGGCGATTAATTCACTTTGAAACAATATGACCTATATATATCTATGCATTGCTTCGAAATATCAGATAACTTATCAGATACAAAAGAGAGAGAGAGAGAGAGGACGGAGAGAGAAGAGGACTGAGAAGACTGAGAGAGCTGATAGAGGGAGAGATAGAGGAGGGAGCGGGGAGAGAGACGAGAGAGAGGACGAGAGAGAGAGAGAGAGAGGGAGAGAGAGAGAGAGAGGGGGAGAGAGGAGAGAGAGAGAGAGAGAGAGAAAATATAAGCAGTTTCTTACTCTCAGTCCTCTGAGCCCAGGCTTTATATCCCTTCCTCTCGGCGTGTGTCTCACGTGCAGGTCGGCCTCTGATTGGCTCTGCTGCTGCGACGTCACCTCGGCAGGAAGTCCAAAGTCGATCCACCAGTTTCAGAGTCGACGTCCTCTTTTACGGTCTCTCCCTCCATCGGCCTCTTGTCCTCCCTTCCTCTGGCCTCCTGGGCCCCCTGCTCCACGTCCTCCACCCTGGTCCTCCACCCTGTCTCCTCCTGTCCTCACCCTGTCCTCCTCCCTGTCCTCCACCCTGTCCTCCTCCTGTCCTCCTCCATACCAGCCTCTGTGACAGGCTTCGGGGCTGCGGAGGCTGCGGAGGCTGCGGAGGCTGTGGAGGCTGGGGCTCAGGCACGGCACTCCCGACCCCTCTCTGTCGCCCCCGCGGGGCGGGACACCTCCATCGCGGGTCTCCTCCCTGCTCTCGGCTGTCGTCACGTTATTCCCTGTGACGGAGACGTCAGTCCCATTCTGAGGTGAGGTCGTGTCCTCTAACTCCCGCCCTCTCCGGAGGTGTTCCAGCTCCAGACGAGGTGTCTCTGTCGGGGAGACGAGAGGGTTCGTGTGCTACAGCGTTCCTCTCCTCTGTCCTCTCCACGGAGACACTGACATTTCCCTGGTTGGAGGAGGGGAGGAAGAGGGGACACAGTCCTCTCTCACCTCCCCCCCGTCCTCCCGGTCCTCCCCAGCCACCCTCTTCCCATCCCCAGAACCGACCAGCGGGGTGGGATGAACAACCTCCGTCTCCCTGGTGGGTCCCGGAGGTTAGTCCAGATCCAGGGGAGATCTGTGTGTCTTCTACCCCCACTAAGGAGCTTGTACTCGGGCCTATGGAACCCTCGGCGACACCAAACCCTCCAGCCAGGAATCCCGGTTCGGTGGGGCTCTCTACGAAAGCCACAGGTCTGAGAATAGCAGTCTCTACTACCTCAGATGGGGAAATGTCTGGCGCAGTCAAATTCTGCGTTGCTCTGAGGGCTGGGAAGGGCTGGTGTACGCCTTCGAGATGTTGGAGGAAGCTGATTGGTTGGTCCTCTGCAGCCCCTTCCTCACCCCTGATTGGTTGGGACTTGTGGAAGCAGCATATCCAATGGATGAACCATTCCCAGACGGCCTATCAGGTGCTGAGATGTGGAGCTTTGCTGTTTGAGAGGACCAATCTCTAGGTTTGTCACAGAAGAAATGTTCTTCGCGACGTTTTCAGCTTTATCCTGGTGCAAGAAGGACGTCAGGTTAGAAAGGGTTTGGACGTGTGTGAGTACAGCGTCACCCCAGCCTGTCTCGGTGTGTCGGCCCCCATCTGGGTCCTGGACCTGGAAGTCTGGTTGCCTGGAGACGAAAGAGGAGGCCCAGGCTGGTCCTGAGGTCCGGTTCTCCTGACATGGTTCTGGTCAGCAGCCGTCTGGTTCTTCGGTCCAAGATGAAGAACCTCATTCCCTGAGGAACGTTCTAGTGCTGCTGAGGTTCTAGGTTCCCCAGCGTCTCCTGAGAGAACGTCCTAGAGGAGATGACAGGAGAACGTTTGATGAGGACGGAGTTGGATTTACTGTTTGGGAACAAGAAAAGCTTGTGCCTTCATGCCGAGTTTAATTAAAAAGTAATGTATGTAATGAAGAACTTAAGTATGCACTTAAAAGGTCATTACACAGTATGCACTTCAGGGGTTCAAGGAAGATCTCCAGCAAAAACATCCAAATGGAACTGGTAAAGAGGAGATTGTGTCTTGGGGCAAAACTAACTTTTACAAGCTCATAAACCTCCCAGTTTGCTGCAGACTGACTCAGGCCTGATCTGGCAGACAGACAGACAGACAGACAGACAGACAGGCAGACAGGATAGACAGGCAGACAGACAGACAGACAGACAGACAGACAGACAGACAGACAGACAGACAGACAGACAGACAGACAGACAGACAGACAGACAGACAGACAGACAGACAGACAGACAGGACAGACAGACAGACAGACAGACAGACAGACAGACAGACAGACAGACAGGCAGACAGACAGACAGAGACAGACAGACAGACAGACAGACAGGCAGACAGACAGACAGACAAACAGACAGACAGACAGACAGACAGACAGACAGACAGACAGACAGGCAGACAGACAGACAGACAGACAGACAGACAGACAGACAGACAGACAGACAGACAGACAGGACAGACAGACAGACAGACAGACAGACAGACAGAGACAGACAGACAGACAGACAGACAGACAGACAGATAGATCAGTGTTTCAGTGTGCCAGTAGGGGGCGGTATACCTGTGTGTTTCCTGCAGTGAGGCAGCTGGAGTTGTTGGTCTGGCAGCTCAGTTCAGCTGCTGCAGGGTCTCCCATGATGAAGAGCATCTGCTGAATGGAACCCTGAGCACGGAACACACAAACGTTAGACCAATGGATAGGCTACTTCCTGAAGTCCCAACCAATCAGGTTCAGGAAACACGAGGCCAGTAGAACTCTCAGTGACACTATCTCCCAGTTACGTGCTTCCAACACTTGAACAGTCTTTTTTCTAAAGTAAAGATGGCTTTCTCAAGCTCCAGGGTCGATGTTTAGGGTTTTATCGTTCTGGGCAGAGCAACAATGCCATAACAACATTGTCAAAACCTGAGCCAGAAAGTACCTCAGTACAAGCCTATATTGTATCCTCTGTAGAAAGTTCATTCTTAATAGTCCAAATAGTGAAACCAGTACAGACATCCCATTCAGTCGAGCCAGCTCAGTCTCCAGACCAGGTCGTTAACCTCAAGGTGAGCCACTTGTCTTTTCCCTTGACCTATGAACCCGGTGTGACCCTAGGTCACGTTCTGTGTAGACGTCAGATGAGACTACAGCTAGGAAGTCAGGGGTCACAGAGGTCAAATACCTGGGAAGTGCATAGTGGAAGAAAATGAATAGACAACAAACTGGTAGGAACCCAGTAGGGATATGGGCGGCTAGTGATCAGAAGGTTGCTGGTTAGATTCCTGGCCGTGCCAAATGACATTGCGTCCTTGGGCAAGTCACTTCACCCTACTTGCCTCAGGGGGGAATGTTCATGTACTTACTGTAAGTCGCTCTGGATAATAGCGTCTGATAAATGACTAAATGTGAATGTCAATACCAGTGGGTGTCTTCGAATAGTGCGTTTGACGCAAGTGAGTTTCGACCATGTGGCTCAGTCAACACTCTCAGAATCTCGTGTTTGTCTTTCTCAGTCGGTCTCTACCTCAAGCCTGGATCTGTCTCCTGTCTGGCTGCCATCAAAGAGACACATGACAGGTCAGCTCCTTGAAAGAGGGTCAGCTTCTTTAAAGAAGGGAGTGAATTAACACACGCATGTCACAGCTTTGAAAAGCGTCTAAAGCTGTACCCAGGCAGTGATTGAAGAGGAAGGTTTCCATGGAGATGCCTAGACTCCGAGATAAATGACAGGATTAACACCTAAAGCAAAGTGTTGCTCAAAGAAAAACCATCGACCGAAATATAGAAAAACAGGTTAACATTTACCAGAGAAGTCTTGCTATTGGTCTACGTTTAATCACTGTGTCACGTGACCCATCCCACTGCCCTGTGCCGTGAGGTAAAGTTCAAAGGTCAAGGATTAAGGCCGAGACGTTGTGTTTGGGTTACACCCAGCGACCCACCCCCTTGTCCTCTCATCATCCCTCGAGCCAGGCCGAGCAAACACTGCCGTCGTCACGGACACGAGAGGAAGGCACGGGTTTTTTTACCCCCAGGATTTATGACATTTCCCCGGCCGATGTGAAAATCTTCCTTTCCCTCGTCCGATCGCAGGCATGTGTAATAAAGGCCTCATGGCCGCTCAGGGGCATGCCTAGCCTCTGGTGGTACACCCTGTACCGACCACATGAAGCCACGGGGACACTGGCTTATCACACGCAGCATCCGTCGGTAAACCCCAGAGGAAGAACGAGGGGAGAGAACGGGCAGGTGACGATGCAGTTCTGGAGATAAACACTCACATGAGACCTTGACAATTGATCACAGTGGCTTGAGGTTTCAATGGCGGTTAGCTTGTTTGGAAGAAGAAGATACAGATCTGGAAGCCGTCTATTGAAGGCTGTTGTGTTCTGTAATCCACACTATCATGCTGAGAGACGTTGACAAGTATTCTAGGTAGCGTGCTAGCAGATCACAGCTTCCACATTTGAGGCCTCGGGCCTGAGAATCTCCAACGAAGCCTTGAATCTAAACGACAAAGACAGCGCCATTCGATGAACCAGTCTGACGTCTCCTTGGCGACACACACCGTTTCAGACGTGTCTATTGGTTGTTGCCTGCGTTCCTACAGACCTGGGGAGGTCGGGAGGTTTCAAAGAACCACAGGCCAAAGCAACAACAACAGCCCTTCCATAGCAACACCCCCCGGCCCAGCCCAGCCAGCACACGCTGCCGTCAATCACACGTGGACGTCCTCAACAGACACGCAGAAGTTCAGACTCACCGTCAGGAACACACGGCTGACTGACCAACATGAAAACACTGATAGCGTTTCCATGGGAACGTGGCTAGACACACACACACACCACACACACACAGTTGATCAGGTGGACTTACGCAGCAGAGGAGCAGGAGCGTCAGGATGGAGCCCTGCATGGCTGCAGACGAGTCAGACACGTCCAACTGCAGGAAGAACTGTACCTCCTTCTGACAAGCCTCAGTCCCTCCCTCTCTCTCTCTCCTCCCTCCCTCCCTCTCCCTCCCCTCTCCCCCTCCCTCCCCTCCCTCCCTCCCCCTCTCCCCCCTCCCCTCCCTCCCTCTCGCTCTCCCCCTCCCTCCCCTCCCTCCCTCCGCACTCGCCTCCCCCCTCCCTCCCCAACCCCTCAGGAAGAGCCAGAGTTCGCTAGGATCATCACACACTTCTCCGCGCAAAAAAACCCCCGGCCCCCTACGTCACACTCTCACTCACAGACAGGGTAAAGACACACAGACGCACAGACAGACACCACACACATACACACACACACACACACACACACACACACACACATACACACAGACAGGGTAAAGGCACACAGACGCGAGGGTAAACACAAGAGAGGACGCACCTTCACAAGGGATGACACAACGGGACGGCACAACACGCACACTCTAAAACTGCGGAGGAACGGGCCGGACACGGGGAGAAACGACCCCCAAACACACAGAAACTGTCACTCTGAGCTACAGACGTTACAGATGAACTTCTGTCAAGCAAGAGTCAACCGTGTCGGATTAGTGCAATCAATCCATCTTCATAGACTTTGTTGACTTGCTATTGAACTTCACATTGAACTGCCCTGCCTCCCCCAGTCGACTTACCTTCCTCGCCGGTGCACCCCCCTCCCTCCCCAAGCTGGGGTGGAGGGGATGGGTGAGGTGTTGAAGTTGAGGAATGGGGCCCAGGTGAGGAATGTAGCGAGGGAGTCTGAAAACCTAGAAGGGGGCGGAGTCTTACGGTAAGGGTGTGTGCTGTGTCTGGGAGGCTCCGCCCAGCAGAGTCAGGCCCTGGGTGTGACCTGCAGTCCTGGGGAGTGCATCCAGGGGGCGCTGTCGAGCAGGAGGCAGTCCAGGTAGACCCGGAGCCGGACAGAGACACGGACACAGACAGTGATGCCACGCCCCGTTCCCACAGAGAGGAGCTGGGACCTGGAGAACACAGGGGGAGGGGGCTGATTAGGAGTTATGATGGGGTGAGAGAGAATTGTAGTGAGCAAGAGAGGGAGGAGGAGAGGGAGAGAGAGAGATGGAGAGACCGAGAGAGAGGGATAGAGAGATGGAGAAAGAGAGGGAGAGACAGAGAGAGAGTGGAGAAGAGAGATGGAGAAAGAGGGGAGAGAACAGAAGACAGAGAGAGAGAGGGAGGGAGTGAAAGAAGAGAGGAGAGACGAGAGGACAGACAGAGAGACAGAGAGACAGACAGAGAGAGAGAGAGAGAGAGAGAGAGAGAGAGCAGAGATTGAGAGAGATGAGAGAGAGAGAGAGCAGGCAGAGTGTGAGAGAGAGAGAGTGAAGAAAAATGATAGAGAAAGAGTGAGAGAATAGAGAGAGGAGAGGAAAGATGTGGAGACAAGGAAAGAAAGAGAGGGAGAGAAAAGAGAGGAAAGACGACGAGAGAGAGAGAGATGAGAGACGAGAGAGAGAGACGAGGAGACGAGGGAGAGAGAGAGAGAGAGGGAGAGAGAGATGAGAGAAAGAAAGACAGAGAGACAGACAGCCCGAGAGAGAGGAGAGAGAGAGAGATGAGAGAGAGAAGCAGAGAGAGCGAGAGAGAGAGACGGAGAAGAGAGAGAGACAGAGAGAGAGGGAGAGAGAGGACAGAGAGGACAGAGAGAGAGGAGAGGTGAGAGGACAGAGAGAGATGGGAGAGAGATGAAGGGGGAAGAGACCATAGAGGGACAGGACAGAGAGAGAGGAGATCATGTAGCTTTCGTGTGTGTTGTACTCGTATCGTTGGCTTCAGGTTGCTGATGGAAGCGATGTATCTGGTTCCACACCGTGAGATCTGAAGCTCCTCCACTTCATCCCCGAGCACAGCCAATAGGGGGTCCTATCTTCTGACCAGCGACGCTCAGGGCGCCTTGGTGATCCCGGACACTCAGCTCTCTGGGAAAACTATATTGACAACGAGCACACACTGTCTCTCTGGCTCGCTAGATTAGGACAGGGTCAGTGGGGTGTGGCTCTGTTGGACCCTGGCCAGGGCCCAGTGAAAGAGTGCCTGATTTGCATTTCACAAGCTGACGCAGGTTTTACCACAACGCTGACACATTCAGTAAAGTTGCGGTCCAAAGTGTCAACAATTCAAGTTCAAGTTGACACCGAAGCATATTAAAATCACTCAGCAATCATAACTCTCATATCTGACTTAATATGTGACTTACCTACAGAAGTCCTGCTAGTTTTCTCAGTTTTGATATTTTTTGGTTATTACAAACTTTTAGGCGAGCAAAAGGTTTTAACACAAGAGTAGTTGGGGTTTTTTCATTGAGCTTCTGGTGATTAATTTGAGTTCTGGTGATTTATTTGGGTTTCTGTTGTTCATTTGACTTCTGATTATTATTTGAGCTTCTGGTGATCATTTAAGCTCTTTTGATTCATTTGAGCTCTAATTTTTTGATTATTTTGAGCGTTTTGTATGATTGAATGTGGGTTCTGATGATTCATTTGAGCCTTTGGACATCCCAAGCTTCCACCCACTCTGGTGTGAGACTTACGGCGTTGAAGACGACGTGTGAGGGGAGGAGGAGGGTTGGGTATATCTACCATTCTTAGTGCCAGACACCCTCTTTCGTCCTGGTTACCGACAGTGAGTGGTCTGTGATAGGGCATCTCCATGGAGGTGTCAGAGGTCAACGTCTGAAGGAATCATAAAACCTCTAAAAGTTTCTGAATCGTTTATATTCCAGTTTAGGGGGTGATTTTGTTGTTTTTTCTGGGGGGGGCACCGCAGTTGGGAGGCGCGGGGGGGGGTTCGATACACAGAACCTTTTTTTTTTTAAATAAATCTTAGACTTTCTAGTAGTTGAATATTTATTGGGGGGAGGCCGGTATCTCGCATACTTTGCCTAATATTTCTTCAATGCCTAAAGA
>CAEFZP010001981.1:45000-184270 GCA_903064625.1 Mallotus villosus | reverse complement strand
GAGTAACGTTTAGATTCTGGTTTGAGTTCAAGTGTTTTAGTTTTTTCAGGTAACTGGAGGCCAGTGTGGTAAGTCTCTTGTTCCTCTTCCATGGTGGTGACAGTCAAGCTAGAACGTTCTGCGTACAAAAAACAATTAAGTTTATAAGAATGTCAGTAACAAAATTAACTTGAGTTGATCAGAGCTGTCGAGTTATTCTCAAAATCCTCTGTAAGAAAGTGACATTAAACATGTTAATGCATGTACATTATAAAATATACAAAGTACGTATGAGTTTAATTGAATTTTTTATTCAGTTATATAAACACTGTTTGAGACAAACTGAAGTGAATTCTGTACATATAAATCACGAATTGCTTTCTCATTCCAATATTGGCATTTTCTTATCTGCTTTGTGAATATGGAGTGTTGACCAATTGTGAACAATAATCAAACTACTCCATTAATTTTTAATGCAACTTCCTCCTAACAGTGACACATATATTTACAACACATAATTTATATATAGCATTTTCAAAAAGGTAATTTCACAGACTTTTTTTTTAGATTTATATTCAAATTTCAGTTTAATTCACCTTACTCTTGTCTGGGTTACCTTATTCAAAATACAGAACAACATAAATAAACTATGTCAAACTCTTTAACAAAGACAAGCATGATAAGCTAATTATTATTCATTTTTCTGAGTAATATTGATTTATTTTAAAGACATGTTCATGCTAAAACATTCCCACAAGTAGAATTTAGTGTGACTCTCCCATTACATTGTATTAACTAAACACCCCTACCTAGCCACTATAGCAGTACCAATTTGAAAGATTGTATGTCCTCCTCAGGGATTTTCTAAATCCTAAACCAATGTGAATGTCCTTCATGGCACACTGAGATGTGAGAAGGATAGAGACTAAAGCATATATAATAGTGAACTGATATTGAAGCATCTGTAAATAGTTTTAAGAAATATGAAGATGGCTATGCCAGATCAATTAATCTAGTAGAGTTATAGGCTACACCCCATCTGTTAGATTAAGGCTAGATTAAGGCTATTCATAGAATTTAATCTATGTTAAAGGCGACAGATAGTGTTCTGTGATCAGTTTCAAATGGATCAGTCTACATTATTTTAACGGTACACCATATGTAGAATTAATATATTAATATAATCTGTTGTGGACGTTGTTATACAGTGCTCTTTATAGTCAGTACATTCTACAGTGCAAATGGTATAACATTTAAACTTCTCTGTAAAGCACACATTTACTAGAAACCAGACTGCAGTCATTTACCTAATCAAACAAGAAACCCATTTCTACAATGACCCTTCCGTGTGTGAAGAATTAACAACGTACAATAAATAAACCAGTAAATATATCTGCATGAAATATCACACAATGTTCACATTTATCAAGAATATTAGCACAAATAGTACAGATCTTCAAAAAACGTACTTTCCAAGTTTTTGGGGGCTAAACATCGATGCTTTCGTGATCTTTTCCCTATTAGAACACTTTCAATAATGCAGTTGTTTCAGTACACCCAGCAATATTCTGGATAAGGCACTTGTATTCCCCAGCATCACTCTGGTTCACGTTAGTTATAATCAGATTGAAATGTCCAGATGCCTTCTCTTGAATCATGTACCTTGTGTCTTTCACTGGGTCACCATCTTTGTACCATTCAGCTATTGGGTGGGGTTTCCCACTGACCAAACACTGGAGAATCACAGGGGTCCCTAATGCTGCTGTCACATTAGTCAGGGGGATAATGCATTTTGGAGGTGATTCAATAATTTGAAATTGAAAACTACAAATGTCTGATGATTTGCCTTTAAATTCAATCTTATCGTCTTTAGCGGGTTCTGCAAACACATCGAAAGTTTATGCTGACATACTTTTCTCCTTGCTCACTCATCTCATTGTCTGTCATGGCAACAAGCCTCACTGCCTTCTGGGACTCATCAGCCTCCTGTTCAAACTCAAACTCCAGTTCTATCTCTGAAGCCTGCTCACCATCGAACAATGAATTCCCGACAACAAGGTCAAACTTCTGCGGCTGAACTTTGGCACTGCCTAAAGACACTGCAGTCAACTCCCTGCCTCTGGCCTTCCCTGAGAAGGCTTTAGGGTTCAAACACAAGCAGAGAGGCCCTGCAGAGAGTCTCCCCAACGATGTTGATGGCTCTGCAGGTGTACACCCCACTGTCATGAGTGGTGACTTTCCGGATCTTCAGGAAATGATTATCCCCATCAGATGACTGGAAGTATTTGTTATCATCGTGAGGTATTTTTTTATTACTTTTGAACCATGAGACTATGGGAGATGGAATCCCCATCAGAGAACACTCGAACATGACAGTCGTACTCTCAGGAGTCTCCATGTCACAGATGGGATTAATGAAGCGAGGGGGCATCTCTGTCACCTCAAAAGCTATTTTCAAATCATCGCTCTCTTGCGTGACAAAGTCAACGCCGCTCTCCTCATACATACTGGGAAGAACATCCAGAGATATAATCATGCTTTTATTGTCAGCTGCGTATTCAGGGATGGTGATTATTTTCACCTGCCTTTCAAATTCTTTCACATCGTTTTCATCAAGTTCCACCTCTAGCAGGATCTCTTGTGGGGATGGAGACCTGGAAGAATCATCCTCACAATCCACATCAAACTCTATCACATGCTGGTGGGTGACGGCTGGGGGTGCCATATACCTGGCCTCCTGAGAAATAACTACAACTAGTGCAACGCTTCTAGCCTCTCCAACATAGTTGATAGCTTCACAGATATACTCTCCTTGATCAGCCTTGGTTACACTGAGAATTTCAAGTGTGATGTTGTCTCCATCTCTTTCCATTTTAATCCTTTCATCTGCAACAAGCTGATTTTTATTCCGGAACCATTTAACCTCAGGAGAGGGCAACCCGAACACCTCTGCAAAAAAGAACAAGGAGTCGTTTTCAAAAACTTTCTTTTTGATGAGAGGTTTAAGAAAAGCAGGGGGGATTCCCTGCACCTTCTCTTGAAGGGTTCCCAAGCCTAGAGTGCCATGGCCTTCTGTCAGAAAGCTTCCCTCATCCAAAGTAAACACAGGCGGGGTCGTCTCTATTCCCTCATCGTCTGGAGACCCGAGGAAGAACATCTCACTGGAATCTAAGGAATCGATGAATGGCCTTTTAGGTTCAACAGGATAGAAGGGATACTCTGCGGGGGTCGTATAGCCACCAGGACTGTCCATGTTGGGTGTGTGGAAAGATTCTGGCGATTTGTGAATCTGTGAAATCTCAGTGGATGACGCTGGGGTATAGAACCTCTCAGCCTCTGTTAATTCATCACTGAATGTGCTACCCATCTCAATGGACATCTCAGACTCTGGCGACAGAGGTCTGCCCCACTCGGTTGGAGGGTTGTAATAGTCGTACACAGCACTGAAAGTCACCTCCTCCACTTCCAGTAAGCTCACACCGGTAGCACCCTGACTGGCTGCTGCTATCACCTCTACACCCTGTCTGGCTGTTGCCAAGACCTTGGCATCCTGATTGGCTGCCGCTACAACAGAATCCCGACTGGTTACTTTAGTCGCTCCAGCATCCTGACTGGCTGCAGCTGCCACAGCATCCTGACTGTCTGCTTCAATCACTCCAGCATCCTGAATGGCTGATTCAATCACTCCAGCATCCTGAATGGCTGCTTCAATCACTGCAGCATCCTGAATGGCTGCTTTAATCACTGCAACATCCTGAATGGCTGCTTCAATCACTCCAGAATTCTGAATGGTTGCTTCCATCACTCCAACATCCTGCCTGGCTGTTGCACTTGCCTCTTGGGGAACTTGCTCTGTGACAGAATCAGAACCCTCTACTGTGCGGTTGACACAAACTGGCTTTGACTCCAAAGGCACCTCATCACGCTCAGCATGTGAGTCTATGTCCTCTGTGGCTTCTGTGATTTCACTCTGCAGCCTACACACACTTACTCCAACACCACTCTGTGAAGGTGCTGAAGTGGATATGTCACCAATTATCTCTGTCACATCACATGTTACAGTAGAAGACATGGTTTCTAAATCCTGATTGTCTTGAGCTATTAATGATTGTGAAATTCTCTTTGGTTTAACAACTTCATTGGCTGAAGACTTAGCCACAGGTAGTCTCTCAAAGGGAATAAAGCTGCTGGTTCTGTCAAATGTCCTTATGGTCTTGTCTTTAATACTTTGATCCACTGCATTAGTTTCCACACTTTCAGATGAGTGACTAGATTGACCAGGCCGTACTGGCTCTGGTCTAACCAACTGTGGGGATTGCTTTCCCTCACCCACCTCTGAGAGAGACACAAATTGTTTCATATCATCGTGGGTTAAAGCACTCTCACCCTCATATTTGTCTGAAAACATACTCCTTTCAGTATCTTTCTCCAGATTACATATAGTCTGAAAGGGGTCTTGAGGAACCTTGGGGGAAACTGACTTCGCTTTTGTCTGAATCCGTGTGTCACCGCTCTCTACGGAAATAGTTACTTTATTGAGTAAGAGTGTAATGTCCTCCACAAAATCTTGAGCCACTGGCTCTTCATATTGATCAGGATGTATTGCTACCTCAGGAATGTCCTCCTCAGGGAAATATGACTCAGTCTTTCTCGACTCCTCAGGGGAGGCAGTGACTGATGAAGATGAAGCTTCAAACGCCTGCTTGATCTGAGATACTTTTACTACTGCAGCTGATGCTTGAAGGCCACAACCAGAAAAAATTGGGGCTTCTTTTGAAAAGCTTGGCTTTGGTCTTGATACTTTGGACTCATTCTCTGGGGAAATAGTGGGACCAGCAGCCTTAGGGATGTTCTGTGAGGCTGTGGGATCAGTGAGATCACCAGTATGACTGAGAAGAGGCTGCTTCAAATCAACAGGTATGCTGGGTGGTTTGACACCCTCAACTGCCATTTCATCTGTTAAATTATTCTCAGGCACCTCAGCCTGGCAGGACACTTCCAAAATGCTCTCAACTTCTCCCATCTGGTTAGTAGCAGTACATGTATACGTTCCAGCATCAGCATAAGAGAAGTTGTCAAGGTATAATCTGTAACCTTTGTCATGCTCCTCAAATCTGTACTTGTCAGTGATCTGGTCCAAGCATGAGTCATTATGATACCAATTGATCTGTGGGGAAGGTTCTCCTCGCAAAGAGCATTCTAGCACAGCTGACTGGCCCTCTGGGAAGCTGATATTCTTCATCTCACTGGCCATCTGAGGGACATCACGTACTGTATCATAAGAGAATGTAAATTTGTGTTTCACATTCTGAGAGCTCCCATCATCAGTAGAAGTCTCTGAGGCTTTGTCAATAGGCTCGAATCGTTCTCCGGTGTCATAAAATGCTTCTGGGATGGGTGTGGGAGCAGTGATGGTGATCTCCACCGGTGAGGAGTACAAGGATGAGTCTGAGGTTTGAGGCTTGTGCACTACTACTCGCGGGACCTGCAAGGTGGACTTCCCATCCGTATTAACATGCATGAAGGATCCTAGCTCCTCATCAAGCATCCACTCCTCAGTCATATACACATCCTCTGTGACTATCACTTCCTGTGAGGCCACTGGCAATTGTCTCAGCTGATCCCCATCTAATATCACCAGTGTGGCAGAGCACAGTGATTTTCCAAATGTGTTTGTTATGATGCAGTCAAATGTCCCTTCCTGTTCTGTAGTTGGATAGTATATGGTCAGCTTGGACTCATTGGATTTAGTTAGAATATCATAATCTGGGTTATGAGCTATTGGTTGGTTATCTTTAAACCAGGTGACTGTTGGATGTGGGTCCCCCCGGAAATGACATATGAATTCAGACATCTCACCTATTTTGACTCTCAGAGAGGACATTTCTCTAACAATAACAGGTGCAGACCCTCCCAGAGACTTTTCAGTTTCTTTTACCCTGACATCTTTCTGTACAGTTTGTTCATGTACCCCCTCGGCTGCCCTCACACCCATCACATTCTCAGGAACTCTCCTATCAGGTCCTCCAACGGCCCCTCTCTCTCTGATCTCGGTTTGCTGCCATTTGCTACTGCTTTGATCTGCTGACACAGAATATTCCTCCGAAGTCCTGTTCCTTTCAGTAAGGTCCTGGAAGGCACGATGACTTGGTGACCATTTTCTGCCAGGTGAGGACTCACGGGGAGATGGAAGATCATAAGAGAAGACTTCATGGGGTAAACTAACACCATATGGTCCACTGGTAGGTGAACTTTTCCTCACATGTGAAGATTCACTGGACGATTCATGAGCACTCTCTCTCTGAGGCGAGGGCAGTTCATAGGAGGGAACTTTCTGGTTTCTAGAGGTTAGACCAGTGGGTGAATGATGAATGGGTGAATGAAGTGTGGGTGAAGGTTTTCTTCCAGGTGAAGACTTTCCATCCTTGAACTGAGGAGGGGGAAGGGCAAAGGAGGGATCGTTTGGCATGCCGACATCAGCGGGTTTGCGTTGCTGTTGTTCTAGTAGTTGTTGTAATTGTTCTGAATTTTCAGCCACAGCCCAATTTGACTCTAGTTCCACTACCTCCTCTTGCTCAGTGAGAACATCCTGTTGCCAGTTTAAGATACGCTGAGCCATGGCTTCCTCCTCACTCACAAAGTACTCACTGTCAGTCTGTAGCCTGGTTTCTCGTCCCTCTGTGGGTATATGCTGATGAGGGTCCCACTCTAGGCCCTCAGAAGGTACATCCTGAGCCAAGAACTTTTCCTTTGCTGTCTTCTCTGGGGACGTTTTCCTTGGTCTCACTGACTCGGGCTGTGCAGTAGATTCTGCGGCAACCCCTACTGCACCACTCTTTGAATCAATCGTTTTCTGTCCATGATAGCATGAATATTCTTCCTCCACCCACTCAGATTCAGGATTAACAACCTGCTCAGTCAGGACGTCTTGTTGCCATTTCATGATTCGTTGAGTCAGGGCCTCCTCCTCACTTGCAAACTGTTCACCCTCAGTCTTTAGCTCACAAATATTCTCTCGGGACAAATGAAGCTCATGTTCCTCCCGAGTTCTTTTGTCACCTTTGGCCTTGAGTCGGGGTGATTTATGGAATAACGGAGCTTCTGTTTCTTGTGTAGTTTTCTTATCTACCTCTTTGACATGAGTATGACCCTCAGGTTGCATAAACTGTGAATCCTTGACTTCGGGCAAATCCACTTCCGGCTGAAACTCCTCTTCCTCCTGCTCCATCTGCATTCCCTTCTGCCATTTTCTAATGCGCAGTGCCAGGAGTTTATCCTCAACCTCCATCCGTTCTTCATCCAAAGTCTTCTCAAAGGGAGGCTCTGACGAGCAATCCTGTTCTAATTGTTCATCTGATTGATCACCTCTCCCTTCCTCCTTTTGTGCAATTTCCTCACCAAGGAATCTTTCCTTTACTGTCCTCTTTGGCTTGGATCTTGGAGATGCACCTAATGACGCCTCCAGTTCTGCAGTGATGCTCACACTCTCAGTATATGCAGTTTCAGAGGACACGTCCATCTTAGTTGTCAGATCTACATGGTGCCGATTGAGGTTTTCTAACTCCTCGTCTCTCTTTTTAAACTCTGCCTCATTCAGTTTTTTCCTGTAAGCCACAGTACCTTCTTCCCCAAGTGTTTCAGGGAACCTTTCACCCTTTTCTTTCTCTGTCACCTCACCTTTTAATATCTGAATGGCCCTGGCTCTAGACTGAGGTTCAAATGAATGCCTCTCATGACGAGGCCTTGAAGGTTCTCCTCTTTGTCCAGTCAATCCAGACCTTCTGTCCAAACGACCTTGAAATTCTGCTCTATCGTTCTTTCTATCTCCCTGTTCAAAGGCTCTGATACGCTGCAGGTCAGTTAAGGTAGACCTGACCTTCTGTCTTTCAGCATAGTCAGTATAGCTGGATGCAGATTCGCTGGCCACAGACTCTAGATCAAATTCAGAAGATGACATGGTGGAGATAGAGAGCCTCTTCTTTTTTTTGACAGCTTTTTGTAGCATGCTGAGCTTGGCCTTGACCTCGCCATGCAGACTCTCTGTGTCACTAAATCTGTCACTATATCTGTCACTGCACCTGTCACTAAATTTGTCACTGAACCTGGCCCCAGTGCGCCTGTCACAGTATATGTCACTGAGTCGGTCATTAAATCTCTCCGGCCTCTCAAACATGGGAGGAGGAGACCGGGCACGCTCAGAAGCTGTTTCCAGAGTTTGACGCTCTGGCGCTTTGGAGGGCGAGGCTGTCCTGAAGTAGACAGTTCTTACCAGGGAATCTGTAGATTTGGATCTACCTCGATGGACTTTAGACATCTTATCAAATGGAGAACCAACACATCTTAGATCTACCCTAAATTTTCTCTCTCTTCTTTGCTCTACCATTGTGTCAATACTCTCGTGAGTTTGAGCTGATCTTCGCACAAAACTCAAATAGTTAGCAGACTGTTCCTCCCTCATTGAAACCAAAAGGGATGCTGTGGATTCAGCGGACCCCTCCGAGTTAATTGCCATTACTTTGTAACTGCCAGAGTCTTTATCCTTTATACCATCAATGATCAAACTTGTTGTGTGCATGTGCATTCTACTGTCAGTGCATATTCTACGACGGTGCTCTTTCTGGATCTGCCTATTGTTATGAAACCACAAGATTGTTGGGGATGGGCATGCTACCAGTTTGCATTTGAAAGCTGCCGGGTCCCCCTCAAGAACAGACTGAAACTTGAGCTTCTTTGTAAAAGAAGGTTTGATGTTTTCAGTCCAGGAGCTGATGGAGGACGTCCGACTGGTGCAGCGGTTGGCAGAGACCATACCATGATCCAGGCAGTCCTCAGTGTCGGAGAAGGCTCCCCTCAGCTGTCTCTTGTTGTCCATATATTGAGATTTCTCATTAAAAAATAACTCTGAAAGAGAGAGGAGATTGCTTTTTTTAAATAAAATGCCCTTTTGTTTAAAAGAAAAGAAAATATTTGAAATGAATATTAATGGTAATATTAAATACATGCAGCAAGTCACAAAGCCATAAAAAAAACAATTTCACTCACCATATTTGTTCGAATAAACGCAAGACTTGATTCTTTTTTTAAGATTCTGACACGACAAATGCTGGATGTTTTGTTCCTTCTTCTGTGGACACTTCTTCAAAACATAAATTTCTTAAAGACCATAAATGTGGTATCCGAAAATAAACTGATCTGATTTTGATTTAACCTTTTGGTTTTGGTTGACTCACTGTATATGTATGCTAAAATATTTCTTACCTGACTTGCAGACAGATGAATAAACGCCCTTTCTAATCCTTTTATTAGGGGTAAATTATGCAGACATTGATGAGAAACATGGCTCTCCAATGATACAAATACGTCAATGTGGTAAAAGAGGCCCTAGAATTGTATGAGAAGGCGTTTATTCGAACTAATATAGTTTACATGTATAATCATGTTATTTTGAAAGCAAACAACATTAATCACATACCACTATCTGCAAGCCAGTCTAAGAAATATTTGCAGGAGGAATGAGTTCCAGATGCAAGAAATTTAAAAAGCAATTAAAAGATGTGGCTATTTCCATATCTTTTAAAGATCAATTTCCTGTTGGCTGGAAACTTTAAAAGATATACATCCTGCACCTCTCTTGGAGACAGTCCAGTGATAACCTTCATGCGGACAAATACAATTGATAGATGCAAACCCCATTTCCCCAAAACATCTGACAACAAGCATTTTTTTTTATCTGTGCTTATTGTAAGCATCTCAATATATTGGACATTACAGTCAATAACTGAAAATGACGAAGATGACACGTTTCTATCAGATATTATCAGTTGACATGCAGTGTCGACATTCTGAAACCATTTAACAAACAATATGCTGGGATACATTCATCTGACGGGAGGGAGAACAGGGTATTTAAAAATAAGTATGAAGCTATCTTACCTTTGACTTCTTCCTCAATCTTGGCTTCAATCGCCTCCCTTGATACTGATAAGGAGAAAAAAACATTTACTGTTAGTTGTCAGCTGATAGGTAACAATGTTCATTACATTTAATTGTGTTTAGGCTTTTGACGGGTATATTAAAACGAACAAATACTAACTTCCCTCGTATCAAATAGTATTTCTACTGTACAAGACATAACGACTACACAGACCTAGAACAAAAACTTAAGTTCCACTATGATGTTTCAACTGAGATGACACATATGACAAAAATGACATTAAAAGCAGTGATGCATTATAAACACAACAAAGGGGTTGACAAGGAGCAGGAGAGTGGAGACAGTATACAGCATGCAGAAAGTCCAGAAAGGTGCCTGTGGGGGGAACAACCAGGATGAACAGAGAGTGGGTTCAGAAACTGATAGACAAGTAACACGAATAATAGGGTGAAAGGGGAGAAAGTCCCCTACAGCAGCTTAGGAGAGATCAAATTAATAGTGCTCCTTTGCTCTGAAGTTGTGAGGTTAGTTCAAGAAAAAGGCCGTACGTATGTTGGTGTCATGTAAGACTTGGGTTGAGAAAAGAGAAGGTATTTGTGAATATTAATAGATTATTTACAGAGTGATTTTCCACCACAAACTATTTTCAGCTGAATATCAAGTTACCTTCGTTTACTTCAAGGGTAGCTGTGCACACAGCTGCTCCAGCACTATTGGTTGCTTTGCACATGTATTGTCCGGCATGCTCAGAGAAAGTGTCAACTATAATTAAGGTGGCAGTGTTTGTCAATTCATCAAAATGAAAGACAGTGTTTGTTGTGGGCCTGATTGGCTTCTGGTTGTGAAACCAGCTTATCTCTGTTTTAGGCATGCCAGATACACAAGCATGAAACCTAGCCACTTCCCCATGTGGCACAGAACAGTTCTCTATTGGATGAATGAAAGAAGGTTTTTGACCAATAGGGGGTTTCTTAAGACTGGTCAGGCTTGTTGAGACATGCTGCTGAGATGCAGATGTGCTATCCACAGTTTTTCTTTTCCCTGAAAAGAAGCATGTTCATTGGCTTTTTAGCATTGTACGTCCTTGTGTTCACATTGATTAAAAAAAAAGAAAATAAAACTTGGAAATTATACACCTAATAGCCTACCTTATAGTTGATTAGTATTTTCTTTTCTCCCATGAAAACACATTAAATAGTTCCATCAAAAACATGTGTGCATAAAATACCAAGTACATAAACAAACTCACCATCAAGTTTTAAAGTTGCGGAGCAAGACACCATTCCTGCAGCGTTTCTGGCAACACAACTGTAATTCCCCTCATCCTCTGGATAAACCTTGGCTATCTCTAGTTGGCAGGTGTCACCAAACTGAGACATCCTAAAGAAGTCAGACTGTTTGACCTCCTTCTCGCCACAGAACCAGCTGATCTTCACATCTGGAAATGGAATAGAAATGGTGCCATTTTAGTACATGTTAAAAGCAATTAATTTCTGAATTGGTAAACACATTATCATCTTGTTTTTGACATAATATGTTAATCCAAGGTCATGTACCTTCTCCAGAGACACGGCATTGGAACCTGGTGGACTCTCCCTCCTTGGTAGAGGCATTGCTGATAGGTGACACCACCACAGGTGGGGTCATGGGTGCTCCAGTGTCAGGGGAAACCACCTCTGAAACTATACACAAACGATGCATGTTTTGGATCTTGACATTTCTGCAAGGATTCCTATGTGACATGAGCAAAACTGACTCAGTTTACCTTCCACATGAAGTGCCGCTGAGCTTGTGACCATGCCAGCATCATTCTTCGCCTCACAGTTGTAGACAGATGAATCTTCTGGGAACACCTCAATCAGTAGCAGTGTGTGCTCGTTTCCTTCACGCAGGAACTTGCACTTGAACCCAGCGGAGAGAGCCTGGGAGTTCTTGTACCAAGACACTTGAGGCTGTGGGATGCCAGTCACCTCTACAGAAAAGCGAGCAGGTTTGCCTGACCCCACAGACAGGGGTTGCATGTGGCGGATGATCTTTGGTGCCTCAGGGACTAAATTAAACAAAGGAAGGTTTGATTAAAATGAGAAATAACTTTTTTAGGTAGACTATACACCTACTAAATAGTGTTGAATATTGCATACTTAAGCTCTACTTACTGTTTACACGGAGGGTGATAACACTCCTGTTCTTCCCAGCGATGAAGGTGTACTCCCCTGCATCCGTTCGGAAGGTTTCAGTGATGGTCATGCGGTGGGTCTTTCTGATGCAAACGCAACTGAACCTCTCTTCAACTGCAAACTTGATCTCAACGCCGTTTCTAAGCCAACGGCCTTCTACGTCATCCTCATTGACTTCAAACTCAAACGTTGTACGTTGTTTCTCAACAACCTGCAACAGGAACAGTCATATTTTAATATGTCAAAATCGGAATGTCTTGAGGTATTTAGAAAATGATTTGAAATTATTGCTTACGGTGATTTCTTTCTCGGCTGGCTCAGAGATCTTGACATCCCGTCCCTCCACAGTCAGGTGACCTTTTGACACACTTGCACCAGCGACCACAGAATATTCCCCAGCATCAGACATGCGGACAGTCTGGATCATCAAGCGGTGCAGAAACTTCTCAGTGGAGACTTTGTATCTGCAATATTAGAAGTCACAGAAGACATTAAGAATGTGTTCTGCTTCACAAGATGTCTTTCTTCAATGATTTCATGGAGAATATATTAGATGAACTGTATGCACCTCTCAGATACTTCCAGCTCCTGTCCGTCTTTCATCCACATCACTTGCATGTTGGGCTCAGAAACTTCACATTCAAAGATGGCCTTCTTCTTCTCTGTTATTTTGATATCTTTAATATGCTTGGTGAATTCAATCACACGAGCTGAAATACAAATGCAAAGATGTTATCCGATTATTATCCACAGAATAATCTAGATACTGGGAAAACATGTTCTTAAAAACAGTATTTACCTTCAACAAAAAGGTTTGCGGATGTAGCTGCAGAGCCAGCAATAAATTTATACTCTCCGGTATCACCAAAATGAACATTCCGGATCGTGAGGGAGTGCGTAAGCTGTTTTGAACGGGTCTGGCACTTGTCTGTTGACCGAATCTCAATACCATTCTTGAGCCACTTGTAGGTGATATCCTCATAATTGACATTTACTTCAAAGGTGATGGTGTCTCTTTCTTGGGCATTGAGGTCTTTCAGCATGGAGGTGATCAAAATAGCTACAGACAAAGAACTAGGTTATTGTATATGTACACAAAATGATTTGAAATGTATTGAATAATGATAAATGTTTTACTCACCACTAACGGTCAGTGTTGCAGAGACCCTGTCATTTCCACAGACAAAGGTGTACTCTGCAGAGTCTTGTCTGCTGGTATTCATGATCTTGAGCTGGTGAAGTTTTCCCTGGACCACAATCCTGAATTTATCACTCATTTCAATCTCAACTCCGTTTTTCAGCCAGGTGGCTGGGACATTGAAATGTGAAACTTCACACTCAAAAGTGGCCACATGTGTCTCTTTGACTTCAACACTCTTCAGTGGTTTGGTGACACGCAGAGCTGGAAAAAGCACAATAAATCACAATTCTCAACATGGTAATGGAGTAAATATTACCCACACATATGATGTTGTATGGTCTAGGAACTTGCTGAATTTAGTATTGTAAATTTGTAATTCAAACTGAATAATATAAATAAGAATCATATTTTGTCTTTCATACATACCCTCAACATAGAGATGTGTGCTGCACTGGAGATGGCCAAACACTGCAGTGTACTCTCCAGCGTTTTGAGTGCTCACATTCTGGATGACCAGCTTGTGAGCCTTCCTCTCAGACAGTATCTTGCACTTTTCACTTGATTTCAGCTCCACGTTGTTGAACATCCATTTCACGGGAATGTTATCGTGGGACAGGCTCAGTTCAAAAGAGGCTGTGTCATCTAGCAGTGATGTCACATCCTTGGGCTTCTTCACAATCTTAATGGCTGAGTAGTTAGGAGAGCAACGGGTCAGAGAATGCATGAAAATACATGATATGGCTTGCGAATGTGGGAACATATGTGTGGCGGCCTGCGGAAACCCTTCAAATGGTGAAAATGTGACTTTCGGGGGAATCATACATATTTGGAAGCTACAAACTCCCCTGAATACAAATCTGTTAAAATCTGATATCTTTATCACAACTGTTGATGTAACATAAGTTACATAATTCTAAAGTTGACCTGTGTCAAAAAGTGATAAGATGGACATTCTTTCTAATATGGAAAGGAAATCTAGGGATGGGACGGATGGCACTGACGCATCGAAGCTTGTGTCGCTGTCGCAACACCAATACGCACAGTTTCCAAAAAGTGTTTTGGAGCTTGTATTAAATTACGCTCTTCTGAACCAGAGACATACAAGGAACGAAGCCACGGCTTCTTGTTAAAAACAAATAACACATTGCCAGAGAAGCAGCACCAGGCAGGCATCGCTCGAGTTTCTTCCATCGGTCATTATTATTTAGCCAAATCCGTATGTATAATAAAATCCGTGCACTTGAGTGTTTTATTGAAATGAAACGCAACATGATAGGACTAGGTAGGTCTATACAGTGCCCAGAAAACAAATGTTGATGATTCGTCAACATTGTCAACAGTAATAATAATTAGTAGGCTAGGCTAATAATAAAGTCCCTCCATTTCACAATATACCTACATATCACAAATGTTAAGAATAAGAAAAAATATGTAATTTAGTTTAATTGATCTAAAGACCATATCGTATAAAGACGGTCCACTAACCATGACAAGTAAAAGCTGTTTTCGGTGGTGTAGCTGGTTAACTGAAAGTGGTATCTGAAAACGTATAGACCACTTTCAAACCTACGTCACACGAGTGTCAAGCTGGCTCAACTGCGCATGTGGGTTGCAAAAGACGAACTTCTCCCGGGTATAATACACTTGGAGTGTCGATCAGGTCATCATATATCTCTGTTCACTGGATTACAGGGCTTGACATTAACTTTTTGAGGCACTTGTCCTTTGGACGAGAACATTTACATTTCACTTGTCAATGCACAAAAGTCACTTGACCCCCATAGCTTTAAATAGCCTGACCAAGTGATCGGGCAAAACTAGCCTGGCTAACGGAGGTCGCTTTCTCAGGAAAATGAGTAATGAAACAGGCTCGGTTAAAGAAATCCAATATGCTGGCTATCTTCAGCAGGCTCGTATCTACGTTAGGCAGTCCTCTCTGACGTTTCTGGAGTGAAATACAACATTGTGCACGCTGCCAGTGAGCGACGAGTCTGACTGAGGCTAATGGGTACGCAGTCTCACACTCAAATTGCCAGTTTAAACAAATCACAAAAATAATCGGACGAGCTGGCTAAAAGCAGAATTCCCATATCTCTTGAAAGCTGCCCTGCTCGACTTTTTAGATGTTGAATTGACTGTAAAATTATGAACTTTGTGACATGGCTGCCGCTCCACTATGCGGTCTGTACCGGGCGATATTCTCACTCAAATGTCAAGACTTTCGTGACGCAAATCAAAATTCTGATCCGACATATGAATTGGGAATCGCTTTCTCTCTCTCTAAGGCTGTCCTCATCTGACTTTTTGGTCTTTTAAATCTAACTATTTGTATGATCCGTGTGGTCCTTTTGCCATTGTAAATGCTATCCTTTCCCGGTTTTCTGAAACCTAGCTGCGCGCGCATGCTGAATGTTGGTAATCATTAAAGTGGTCTATTGATAAAGCACGTCTGGATAGGGCTACACGAGATCGCGCCCCAGTGCAGGGCCCTTGGGAAGTTAACATAACTTTTACTGTGAAAATTACACAATTCTAACGGCCTACAGATGTATCACAACATTTTAATGTGTGAGCACTAATATCAGATCAAAATGAACACGTGTAGCCTTAACCACTACGCCTCATTCAGCCAGTTTAAACAGCTGCTATGACGCTGTTTCATTTGACATGGCTTGAAAATCTTGCTAGCTGACATGTCCGTTGAAATGAACAGTTTTTCATATGTAATCATATAGGCTATGTTTTGTACATTACAATGACGTTTAGGGTGTTAACTATACAAAACATAACAATTCTCAATTTTGACAGTAGCCATACGATTTTCGATCTTTTATGGCTTTTAAACAACAATGAGCGGCCGCGACATTCGACAGGTTTCCAAAGGGCGCCACACATATTTCTTCCACGATTGAATCATCATACAATAATAGCACTTGTGTACTTACTTTCAACATTCAATCGGCCACTAGCAGACAGCTTTTCCAAGTTTGAATCCATAAACCGACTCGTCCTGAGTTGTGCAGTTCTTGATTTTTAAGGTGTGGACCATGCCTTCAAGAGTGACCTCATATTTCTCACTGGTGCGGAGCTCAACGCCATTCTTGACCCACTGTGAGCCCTTCACATTCTCATGGGTCAGCTCGAGACTAAACACTGCTTCCTGTGTCTCAGTGACAGTCTGGTTCTTTAGGGTTTTCTTGATTTTCACAGCTATTAAATAAATGATTGACATTAGCTTACAAAAATCCATTTAGATTAATAACATCAAACAAGTTCAGATCCAGCCTCAGAAAGTGGTACATACCTTCAACTCTGAGGTTGGCGGTTGTCTTTGAATTGGCAACCTGGTAGGTGTATTCACCGATATCCTGTGATCTGGTTATGACAATAACAAGACGCCTGACAGCACCAAGTTTTTCACTTCTGATATTATCGCCAAAGTCCACAGGCTGTCCATCCTTCAGCCACTTGCCCTCGGTGCTCGCATTGGCCACCTCACACTCCAGCTCAGCTGTCTGTGACTCGGCTACTGTCACATCCTGAAGCGGCCTGTTAATCGCTCCACCTAGTCAAAGGATAAGAGTCAGGATTTAAATCATATGGAGATATAAAGTAAACATACATGTAAGTTATAAGAAGGGCATGAAGCAATTTTGTGTTTCACAAAAGTGACACATACCTGACACAGTAAGCTTTGCGCTGGATGTCTTTTCACCAGCTGCAAAAGCGTATTCTCCCTCCTCATCCTTCATGACATTGATGACAGTCAAGGCATAGCGCTTGCCCTTTGCCTCCATCTTGTATTTTGCACCCGCTTTTAGGGGCTGCTTCTTGAAGGTCCAGACAGCATCAATGCCAGGATGAGAAACTTCAACCTCAAAGTTGACATTCTGAGTCTCGGTGCACACTCTATCCTCCATGTGCTTCACAATTTGAATTTCTGTTGGAATAAGTTATATTAGAACACAAACTAAAATGTTCTTTCTATGCCAGTGAATTAGTTAAAGGTTTTGGTAAACAGTGGCAACTTATCACTTTTTCAAAATTCTTACTTTGGATAGTTAATTTGCAGCTTGTGTCAGCTCTGCCAACAACCAGCTTGTAGTTTCCTTCATCTGAGGCAAAGGACCTGTTTAACACCAAACGCTGTTTGGTTCCCTTTGCAACCATCTGGATCCTCTCGCTGGGCATAATGAGCTTGTCATTTTGGTACCACTTCACAGAGCTGACATCTGCAGCGGAGATCTTAGCCTCCATAACAGCCTTGGTTCCCTCAACTGATGTGACATCACTGAGTGGTACCAAAATATCAATGGCTGGGAGATATAGAGAGTGTGTATAAAGTTAAACAACATAGCATTTACAGTAAGACAATTTAATACAATTACAGTGACATTCTGAAATATACAATGTTGCTTACTTTGAACAGTCAGTTTTCCTGAGGTGGAGATGTCCTGGGCAGGGACAACAAAAGAGTAGACTCCAGTGTCCTCTCTGCTTACATTCTCAACCAGAAGCTTGTGGACCAGTTTGTCAATTACAATATGGATGCGATCTGAGGCAGAAATGGCTTGACCACTCTTCATCCACGTCCCTTCAACGTTTTCTTGAGAGAACCTCACTTCTAACTGAGCAATGTCACCCTCACAGATGGTAAGGTCAGTAAGGGGCTGCATCAGTGTCACAGGACGCACTAAAAGAGACAAATATGAGAAGAAGGGAACATGAAAGTTATTTTAATGTCCTGGTTTCAGTGCCCCCCCTCCTCATTCACTAAAGACTATGATGTAGGTTGTACAGGAACAAGGGAATTTAACAAATAGGCGGATCATCAAAAAAGGTACTCACATTTCATCTTCAGGGAAGCACTTGACTTAAATTCACCAACAACAAATGTGTATTTGCCTTGATCTTCTTTCTTCACGTCTTTCACAGATAGTGAATGTCTTCCACGACGGGAGGAGATAACATATTTGCTGCTGGGAGTGATCTCCTTTTTCTCAAAGTACCAGGTACCTTCAGCATCTTCTCTTGACAGCTCACACTCAAACTCCCCAGAGTAGGTCTCTGGTACCTCAATGTTATCCAATGTTTTCACCATGGCCAAAGCGGCTCCTGTGTATTGAAATAGTTGGTTATTATTCAAAAAATGACAGGTGCCTATTAAATCAAATATGTTTATCAAATACTACAGTTTGATAAATCTTCAAACCTTCAACAAAGAGTCTGGCCGTGGTTCTGATGCTGGTGTCCTCAATAACGGCACAACTGTATTCTGAATCATCCTTCACTTCGATGATGAGTACAGAAAGGAAGTGAACCTTTCTGTCTGAGTGCATCCTGTACTTGTCTCCAGAGAAAATGTCCACATTGTTTTTCATCCATTTGACTTTGACAAAAGGCTCATTGGTTTCACATTCAAATGTAACCATGGTGTCCTTCTCTTTAGCGCTGACATCTTCCAATTCTTGAATGAAAGTTAATAACTTGCTTGCCTGAAATGAAATGCAGAAGTAATCAACTAAAATATCATGTTTAATAAAGATGCTTTTATCTTGACTTAATGACCCTGGGCATTCAATACATTTACTATTTAGAAATCATTCAAATACCTTGCACCAAAAGGAATGCGTGGCTTGAAGTTTCCCCTGCAATGTTGACGGCTTTGACCATGATGCTAGCAGAATCGTCAGCTGAGACATTGCGTATCACCAATTCACATACATGATCCTCAGGCCAGTACCAGTAGACGCGATCAGTTTTCTCAAGCAAAATACCATTCTTGAACCACTGGCACTCGGGTTCTGGTTTACCAACCACCCTGGTTCTGAAACGAACCTCCTCCATCAGGGAAACTGTCTGGCTTGCAATGCGCTCCAAGATCTTAGGGGCTTCCATGCTGGGAGAGAGCTGAATCCTGTCTGGTTTGATTATGGGGATGGTGAGTTTCCCCTCTTCCTCCTTCTTCCTTTTCTCAGCCTCAGACTTCTCTTTCATATGATGAAGGAGTTCCTCCTTCCTCTTCCTAAGCATGTCCTCGTAAGACTCATCCTTCCTGCGAGACTTGAGCTCCACAGCAGTGATGGCCTCATAGTAACCCTCCTCTGTTCTGCGCTTGAATTTACTTTTCAACTCGTGGGTCTCCTCTGTGGATATTTCATGGACCACTCTCTCTGTCTTCCTCAGTTTTACAACCTCCTTGGACTGTGTGCTATCACTGGGTCTGTCGACCTTCACAATGTCAAAGGAAACTTTGCCTTGTTCAGAGCTGGGGACCTCTGGCGCTTTGTGTTCTGGGACACGACGAAGGACAGATCTGAAGTCCTCTTTCTGTGTGATTTCCAGCTTAACGGTGTGTTCAGCTGTACCAATTGGGTTCTCTGCTACCACTCTCACTTCTCCTGAATCGTATGACTTGATATCTACAATCTCTAGGTAGTAAATGCCATCATAGCGTAGTCTCATTCTCTTGCTCTTGCGAATAAGCTGACCGTTAAGGTACCAGTTAACCTTTGGCATTGGATAACCAGTCACTCTGCAGCGGAATCTTGCGATGTCACCTTCCTGCACTCTGACAGGGTCTGGAAGAAGAACAATCTCTGGCTTTGTCTTCTCTGATCCTTCATCTATACTAACTCCAGAAGGACCTCCTTCATGAGCCATACGTTCCATGTCCTCGATTCTCTGTCCCCTCCTACCGTCAGGTAGTTGAGTTTCCTCAACAAGGCCCTTCTCATCCTTGACAATCAGGGTAGCTGAGGTCTGGTCAACTCCAAACTTGTTAGTTGCTCTGCAAGTGATAACACCACTGTCTCTGGCATAAGCAACTTCATAATCCAGACTGCAGTAGCCAAATTCATTGACCATGCGCAACCTGTTTGCAGCTGCCAGGGGTTTGCCATCATGCAACCATTCAACCACCATTGTGGGGTCTCCAATAGGGGTAAGTCTGCATTCGAAATGGACGGGACCAAAACGCTTGAGCCTGACCGAAGTCAGCTTCTTCTTAAAGTGGGGCTTCTGTTGTTTCTCTTTGTCATAAAGGTCACCCTCTTCCCACTGATCTTGACCATAACGGAGATGCAAGGGTTCCAACTCTGGAGCAGCAATATCCTTGGCCTTGTAGGTTCCCTTGGGAATAATAAGCCTTCTCTCTGGTTGGGGTTCAGCAAAGTCCACCTCAACATTGACCCTGCAGCGAGTGGTATCTCTTCCAGCTTTGTTGATGGCTGTGGCTGTGTACCAGGCACTATCAGAGCCTGATGTTGAAGGGATATTGAATTTGGCTTCTCCTTTTGACCCTTCAATCCTAAAACAGACATTTGTGTCAATCTTTCTGATAAATAATAAATCACAACATCAATGATATGAACATATTTCAGAAAATAGATTCAATACATACTTGATATGTGGGTGCTTCTGTGGGGAGATGATGTCACTGTTTTTCAGCCAAACAATGTCAGGCAGGGGGTTTCCGATGGCTCTGACCGCCAACTCAACCAGAGTGCCTTGTCTTACACTGATGTTCTTCAGCTTCTCAATAAACTGGGGTCGGACCAAGTTTTCTTTCGCTGTGAATGGCAAAGTCAGTTGAATTAATTAAAACATTTAAAACAAACCAAGCTTGTTGGGATGTAAATGTTCAGGCTACTGAAGTATTACTTTACAGTAAGTCACTGTCTAAAAAAACACCTTAAATTCTAAATGTACTATTATTATTTTTATACACACATTACCTTCAACGGTAAAGTCATGGAAACAGAGGTCTTTCCAGCTCTGTTCTGTGCGACAACTGTCCATTCTCCAGAGTCATGGGGCATTGCTGGAACCACAATCAACGACTGAGTTCCATCCTCCTTCACAACAATCTTGTGGGTGTAGTCATTGACCACTTGTTGTCCTGAAAACAAAAAGGGTTAGGGTTAGAATATCAATAATCGATCTTGCAAATTGCAAATGTTATTGGTTAAATAAAGTCATTTACCATTGTGGAACCAATACGTGTCAGGCATTGGTCTACCAACAACTTTCAGGTCAAATCTTGCAGTTTGTCCCTCAGCACACTTGAATGAGGAAGGCTTCAGGACAAAGACAGGCTTGTACAGCCTTTCCAACTGACTTTCATCTGTTTCATCAAGCCTGCGACTAGGAGAGCGACCAGGAGAGCGACTAGGAGATCGGCCAGGAGAGCGGCTCAAAGACCTTGGGGATGTGGACCTAAAAGAGGAAAAATTAAGATCAATGGTGGTTCTAAATGATTCTTCATGTGAAATTTAAAACATTTTACATTTGTCAAGGAGATGCAGTCGACTATACCTGATTCTCTGCACTGCTGGCTGGGGTGTATATCTCTGAGGCCCCCCTACTGAAGAGGACTCCACATACAGTTTCCCAGAGCTCACAGAATTGCCCTTCATGTTGCTGGCAAATGCTGTGTAAACACCCTCATCTTCAGGCAGCACCACAGGGAGACGTAGACTGGCTCGGCCATCCTGGAGAAGCTCCATCTGGTAACGGCCGCCATGACGGATACGCTTTCCATCTTTGTACCATGCAATCTTTTTCAGGGGAGAAGCAGACACGCATGTTGAGGTTCAACATACACTATATTCTATAGAAGTCAGTGTTATGGAGTTCATATGGATACGTAAAACCAGAGTACAGATGTTTCAAAACTCCTGCCTCCACTTTATGCCTGTGAACAAAGTACCTTGGGCAATGGCTTTCCTGCCATTTTGCAGTGGAAAGTGACTCCCATTCCTTCCATAATCCTGTAGCTTTTGACGGGAGTGTCAAAGGATGACTGTACAGCCTCCTGTTCTGACACACTCCTAACCATCTGCTCGCCATCCTCAATCAAAATTTCCTGGTATGTAATCTTCAGGATACGGATTTCAATCTCATGGATTATCCTCTCCTCAAAGGAAGATATTTGTAATGCCTGAAAAACACATTTACAACATATAACCATATGAACAGTTTGGTATTTTGATAGCCACCAACAACAAGCCAACATAACTGACTTCACATCACAGTGACACGGTGTTACTCCTAATCTGATTACCTGCTCGGAGACATATGTTTGCATCATCTGGGTCTGCATGCCCCTCTGTTCCATCCCATATTCGCTCACAACAATGGGGGGCACATCTCCCACTTTGGGTTCCTGTACCATTGTAGTCACTTCAGTCTTGTATGTCACTTCCTGTTTCTTCATGTAGGCTTCATATTCCTCTGTAAACAAACATGTTGTATGATCATCAAGTTACTGATCCCCTTTTAGATAGAAGTTTCTGCAATTACCTTTTTTCAAATGTTACTAACCTTCCTCAAGCAGATTGGCTGAGGCTGAGGCTTCTCCAAGCTGGTTCTTGACAAAGATGGCGTACTCTCCCGCATCATCAGCAAATGTCATAGAGATCTCCAACCTGCACTCTCCAGTCTCATGTTTGTAGGCAACTTTATATCTAATCAATTGATACAGAGTACATGATGAATAACAAAATCCCCACATTCTCATAGGTAGAAACTCAGTTTTCAGTGCAAATAAAATGTGGCAATGTGTACCAAGTACCTGTATCCAGTTGTGAGAGGTACCCCACTCTTCTTCCAGAGAATGTTGGGCTTTGGACTACCTCCAATCTGGCACTCAAAGACAACACATCCTCCTTCCTCCAACTTTTGTACAGTAGGTTTCTTGATGAAGAAGGGAGCAACAGCAGGTGCAGTTTCCACAGTTTCCACAGACTCTGCAACGCCGCTCACCTCCGACATGGTCTCCTCCTTTGCTTCAACTGTCACCCTGAAAGATGAACAAGTTTGCCATAAAAATTAAAACACTGTGGAGATTAATTAATCTCAATTCAAATTAAGATAATGATTTCTTCTCACTGTTTCTCGTGAACAATTGTCTGTTCAGTGACAGTAGCCAATTCAATTTCTTCTGACACTGTAATGGAAAAAGAAGCATTTAATTGTATTTTTATGCTTTGCATAAAACATTGGTTTGATTTTGTTGTAGAATAACATGTATGTTCACTTACCTTGAACAAGTAGGTAGCAAGATGTGCTGATTGTTCCAGCCTCGCTGGTGGCAGTGCAGGTAAAGCGACCGCTGTCCTCAGCAAAGGCTTCACGGATTACCAGACTAGCAAATCCACTCTCATAGGTTATCTGGAAATCAATGGAAGTCTCGATTCTGTAGTCCTCTCTAAACCACATGATGCCAGGGGTAGGCTGACCACTGATCTGGCACTCCAGGGTCACAGATTCACCCTCTGTCACAGTCAAGTTCTTCAAAGCCTGAAAATGAAAACAGAATTCACTTGCTGATGTTTCGAAAGATGGAAAAAGGACTTAATCTGCAAACACAGACAGCACAGTTATGAGACTCTAAGCCGCCACACAATACTCACAGCGACAAGAGTGGGTGGTACAACTGGCTCCTGAACAGGTGACACGATCACGGTGGCCTCAACAGCCTGTAAAAAAAAACGTAGACGAAGAGAATCACAAACAGATTCTTATACATTCGAATCGCGAATTGATATAAAATGGGGACGGTGAAAGCAAGTTGCATTCTAGAAGGAAAAAGATGATCAGTTCAACAGGCCGAGAGGACAGAAATGGCAAGAGGTGAAAGATAGAATATAGATGGGTTTTCTTTAAGAGGCAAGTGGTGTCTGGAAGGAAAAGAAGATGGTGGAGTTATGGTGAAGAGCCAGTTTTAACCAACAGCACGCCGTGAAACTCCGCACACTGTTATTGTTGTGACGAGATCGCGACAGACCACAAACCTGCTGTTCCAAATCCTCATGCTTTTGTTCAATGCCCTCTGCAAATGCAGGCCCTATCTGCTTCTGTAACTGAGTGTCGAAATGCGCCTCATATCTTTCAGGGGTTTCTTTAAACGGAGACGGGGTTGGCGCTGGCGTCGTTCTCGTCTCCACAGTCTTACGAGACGGAGATGGAGCCTTGACTGGCTTGATGATCTTTTGTGCAGAGGTAGAACATAACTCTTTCTGCAGTGTGGCAATGGCAGAGCCTGTTCTTGAAACCTGACCAACCATGGGAGAATATCATTATGATCAGAAACCAGTGCACAGTATCATGAAAACACCGTTTTCTTAAAAAAAAATCAAGGACGATCTCCGGAATAAGTGACAAGATGGCTGTACATTGTGATTGTCACGGATGAAGAGGGAGAATTAGTCTATTAAGAATATTGTTGTATTATACTGACAGCAAAAGACACTGAGATTTTCCAAAGACAGGGTTGATGGATTGGTCTGACATGACGAGTAATGTTCTGTGCATCGTCGTCACGAATATGTTACCAAAGTACAGACTGTATGTTAAGATGGTTGTGTGTTAAGACTGCATGACGAATGATGGAGTAACAAATAACCATCTACCTAGTTGTCTATTCTTACCTCAGAGCTATGGTCAGGTTTAGGAACAGTAACTTTTGAAACTGTGAAATGTGGAATGGGTGATGGTGCAAGGGCAGTATCCACATGAGTTGTAATAGTTGTTTTTGCCCTTCCTTGCATCTAAAGTAATCAACACATTTTAGATTGGATGAGAACAACAGATTCAAACAATAGAAAAAGTTCTCAACATTCGATCAAAGATTTCAAACCTGAGAGATATGAATGCTCTGTTCCCCAGAGGTTTGTGAGGCAGTGGGCATTACATCAGCTTGGCTTTTCATCGTCACAAATTGCTCTGTGGCCAGCATTTGCTGCTGTTTCAAATCTGTTTCTATAGTTTCCTCTTCAGCATGACCACCCTCTGCATGCACAGGCTTCCGAACAAGTGCTTGGTCGACAGCAGCCAGTACTGTAGCCACCGCCTCAGCCTTTGTCCCACCCTCACCCTGGAGACAACAAGCAGTGGGTGTCAGACAGCACATAGATCTCAGACCATCCATGGCAGTGTACTGATACTGCACCAGCAAGGCAAGATTCACAACCTGTGTGGTGACTGAAACACTGCAAGACAGCATGTAAAGAATAACAGATGTTTGATGATCAAACCACAATCAACAAACCATAAAGACATGTTAATTGTGCCCGGGTGCACTGATTTCAACAGGGAACATGCATCTGATGGTATAATCCACATAGAACCATTCTTGGCCTAAGATGAAGAGGTAAAAAGTCGGGGATTTGTGAGGGAATTTCAGTCTGATGCAGGTGCAGGGGAAGAGTGGGTGGAGAGAGGGATCGTGGTCATTCTGGAGTTAACATATAGAGATGCCCTCTGCAGCTACCTGCTCCTCAGTCATCGCACACACGACCATAGAGACCTCCACGTCTGTGTGTTGAACCACCGTGTCAGGTGTGTCTCTGACATCTTGTTCACAAGGCAAGCTTGCTTCCATCTATATGACGGGACCAGGGTCAAGAGGTATGTATGGTTAGCGGGGCGACGTCGACACCAAGTGAACATGAAGGGAAGACAAACCGTAGGCAACTAAGAAGTGAAAGATGGTGGCTGAGTCAGACAGAATGGTCATCCAGATGGATACAGATATAATCCTGATGAAGATACATTAATCTTAATCTGTATCTGGAAAGTATGATCGTTACTCTGAAATAACAGCGGTTATTCTTCTACGGTGGTCTGCGATGATGAACATGGAGGGGGGCGTGTGGGGTCATTGGATAACAGATGGAGGTTAAGGGGTGACGTTGTTTCTTCTCTACCTGCTCCCCTGTGGGCAGTAAGAGGACAGTAGCGCTGGCTGTCGAGGTGTGTGTAGCAGTCGAGATGTGTTTCTCTGTACTGGCCGGCTCTTCTGGGCCAGGTGGCTGTGGTGTGCGGCCGCGCGCCTGGTCCACGGCTGCAACCACTGTTGCTACCGCCATGCTCTTATCATCCTGGACATGCACCTCCTGGCATACATTAGTGAGATAATGGATCCGGCTGTCACTTAGCTCATTGACTGTACAGTGGTTGTATTAACGGTAAACTATCCCACAAGGCATGTTAAAATCAACAACCCATCCACATTTTGGATGGATCTCTAATTCAAGCAAACTTTTCTCAACAATGCAGGTACTTCCTGTTCACTCATCATGCACGTACACAAACCAACCACTAGATGTCTCTGTGTCCCCCACGGGTGATTATTGTAGTCCACGTGTGTCTTTTCTTACCTCTCTAACTTGGCCAGACACCTGCTGCTGCTGCTGCTGAACTCCATATGAGCCCTCCCAGTGCTGCTCCATGTGAACAGAGGAGGCGGAGGCAGAGGTCTGGACGTGGGTGGCTCCAGCAGTCATGGTGTAGCTGGACTCAGCCATGAAGCCTCCCTGCTTCCAGGGGGGCGGGACATCTGCTCCCTGGGCCAACTGCTTACGTGTGGTCAATGGTGACTTCACAGGTCTGATGGGGGAGACAGACAGTCTGGAGGATGGGGATACGGCCCTGGGGAAAACACACAGATGTTTAGTTTCATGTGAAGACTCGGTCTATAAAAAGACAACAGAATCTATGCCTTAACTGGTCATTTATGATTCTGATGTGTTACCTGACAGGGGCGGGAATGGCGGGAGTGGGTCCCTTCACGTGTCTGACAGGTGATGGAGACTGGTGACGACCTCCTGCGACCTTGGCCACCTGGGATGATTGAGGTGGGGACCTTGAAGTTGGCTTCGGTGGCACACGAGGGGGGGTCTTGTGTGCCAAATGCTGGGTCATAACACCCCCCTGGACCTGCATCGACATCATGGAGGAGGACGACATGGAGGAGGAGGACGCAAAATGAGCCTCTGTTTTCTAAGGAAAAAGTAAGAAAAACTGAATTAACATTTTGTGTCATCTGAGGGTTTTGTCTCAAAGTAGATGGAGTATTCTCTTACCTTTTCAACCCTAGTCTGACGAGTCTGAGAGACCTGGGTGGATGACATAACTGTTTTTGTCTTCTTGGCAAGTACGGCTTCTTCACCTGGGCAGGTAAAATACATTTGCTCAGCATCAAATGATCAGACTCCTTTTATGCACTTACAACTGAATAGCTTAAGATCTGAAGAAGTGCATATAGTGGAACATGTCCAGTCACAATCACAAAGCTACAGGGCCATCAGGGAACATTTGTTTGTAGTCAAAGCACTTTTTACTACACAATATTACTTGAATGTAATCAATCTCAAGCAAGCCTGAATTATATCTGAAGCAAATTACATTTGAAATTCAAAATTGATTCAGAATTGTATCTATCCAATCCTGGTTGACATCTCCGTTACAAAACAGACAACTTCGGTACTTGCCCAAATACAAATACACATCGGCGTTTAGTCTCCAAGCAAATGTAAAACAACAATTCACTCAAGTGAACTAAAATACCTATCTATCTGTCTCTGTCTAATTCAGAATTGACATATACATTAACAGTAGGCTATGCAGGGCCACATACACTCACTTCAAGGCCTGATTTAGGCTAAACACATACACACACAAACACGCAGGCGTATCAACCTCTTACCCTGAACTAGTAGTTCAGCAGTGGAGGTAGCCCGTCCGCTGCTGTTTGAAGCATTTACGGAGTAGGTTCCAGAATCCTCTGGGAAAGCTTCAGCAATCAACAAACTGTAAAGGTCTCCTTCTTGAACAATCTGGAAGTCAGCGGAGCTTTGTATCTCAGCTCCTTCTCTGTAGAACTTAATCACAGGTGTTGGGATTCCTGTTACACGAACATCCAATCTCACTTGGCTTCCTTGTGTCACGGTCATACTCTGAAGTCTCTGAATAAAGTTGGGTGGGGCGGTCTCCGCTGTAGAAAGAGGAGACAGTGTTTTAGTGTGTGGTTGTTCCCTTAAACCTGTCACATCTGTGTGTGTTCACTTGTTTTGTTTGGCCTCGCCCCCTCCAGGTGTGTCTCGTCTGCTCGTTAGTGGGGTATTTAGTCAGTGGGGTTATGTTTGTCCTGTGCCAGTTCGTCTTGTGTGTTTCCCAAGTCGTCCCCGCCGGTTTACGTCTGTCTCCAGTACCAGTACCAGTACCAGTTCCAGTATCCTGATTACCCGTGCACCGAACCCTGCCTGCCAAGTACCTGACCCTGCCTGCCGTTTGTCTGTGCCTTATCAAGTCTCCACTGTGTACCGAACCCTGCCTACCAAGGACCTGACTCTGCCTGCCGTCTGTCTGTGCCTTCACTCCACTGTGTACCGAACCTTGCCTGTCCATCACCTGAGTAAGCCTGTCGATTTGGAACAATAAACATCTGCTACTGAACTACCTGCCTCTGCTGTCTGCATCTGGGTCCACCTCTGTACTTGAGCCGTGATAAAACCAATTATTGCATCCGTCTTGCAGTTATAAGAAAGGTTAGTATTTACCTGTAACAAGGAGTTCAGCGGTGCTAGTGGCTTGTCCAGCTCCATTGGTAGCTCTCACAGAAAATCTTCCACTGTGTGCGGCTGTCACAGCAGGGATCGTCAGAACAGCGCGGCCATCGCTGAACGAGATCTGAACGCCGGGCAGAGCCGCAGCAGTAAGAACCTGGCCATCACGGAACCAGCTCACCTCAGGAACTGGAGAACCTACAGATAGAGTCAACAGCATCATCAGCACAGCATACTAGTACATCTAACATGATGGCAGTAAGAATAATATACAGCAACAAAACACTGGTCTGTTTAAGGTTTTTGTGCCATCATTTCTGTTCATATTAGTCAATATGAGTGCATGTTCTTCTACAGGCTAAGTATGGACTGTAGCCTAATATATCTAACTTTAGATGTACTTCTAGGTGTACATTTGATTTAGTTTGGCTCACAAGGTAATGGGAGATAACATTTTTGAGATGTTTATATTGGTTTCATTACACCGATAAATAGATACAGCGAGATCACATTTGAGTTATGAAAGAGCTGGAGTAGGTTCAAAGGCTGAATGCAGGGATTTACATGAGGCTCTGTAACATACTGGATATTTATACAGTAGTGTGCAATGCAGGACATGTGAGTTTTCCTTACCACTAACTTGAGCCTCAAACGTTGCGGCACTACCCTCTAGTGCCACAACGCTTTGTAACGGCTGTGTGAATGTTGGCGCCTGTGTCGACATTTTGGTAGACACCCTAAGAGACACAACAGAGCACAAAATCACCACACTGACCAACACACATATACTTCACCAATCGCAAACAAATGTTCATTTACCTCAATCCATTTTCAGGAGTTCATTCATCATCATGCTATTCTATGGCTATGCATGAGCATCCTACTATTGCAAACATTCTTAAATTATTCACCAAGCAACACAAGCACAAGATCCCTATGGAATCATCAATTTCCTAGTTTCAACAGTCCATAGAGAGCATCCTCTATGGAGCTCACCACTTTATTTATAGCCAGTGGGGGATCTAATCAGAGCTTTGCTTGTAGCAGCTCCTGGTTTACAGCAGCATGTTACTTGAGCTATGGGAGGCTCCATGTGGTCTGGGTGTTAGGCCAAGCATAGGGTCTCAACCCCAACTGACAGCTCACAGACAGGCCAGAGACAACTGGACGTCCACCTATGAGGTCTGCTTGGCTGTAGTATCAGCCAGGGTTCACACTCGCACACACCCACCAGCTGTCCCTGTGGCAGTAACACCTTATAAACCTGCCTACTCATGATCTCATTCAATTGCGATGTATTATCACTTAATATATTATTACTTGATAATAAATGGTAATAATAATGATACGTTCTTGTAAATTAACTGTCAACCCACTTTAATATTTAGGCCCGGCAGCCATACTGTATTATGCAACCAACAGCATTATCTCTGACCCCAGTAAGAAGCAATATGTTTGCTACTCTAATACATTAATTTATTATAATTCAAAAAATTCAAATGTCTATTAGATGAATAATCAGTCATCCAATTTCTCATATCCAGATTACCAGGATGTTATAACATCCATAAACACATGCGTAAGATCCACCAATCAGCCTTTGTTCAAGACCCTAGCTAGTAGGCCCTCTTCCTCTCTGGTGAACCATTCATCAATATCATCAACAACCAGATGCATTAACCCACTTGATCATCATCATCACATACTACACAACATTACTGGAAGAACATTTTATTGGTCCCTCCTTGAGCACATTAAATGGATCTGATGCATTGATGGATAAAACAGCAATCATTTGAAGACATGATGAAACATAACCCAAATCATCTCCTCTTCTCAACCAACTTTGACTATTCAACAGCTTTGGAGAACTTGATCTCAGTGGAAAACATCACTTAATCTTTCTTCCACACAGTAACCACTAATACTGTAACTGTGACCAAGACTGATGCAGACACATTGACAGGTGACAACCAATATTCAACTTGCAGATCACAACACTCGATGAAACATATCCATAACTGTAAACTTCCGATAAAACTGTTTGCTATGTAACTCAAATGGCAGCTTCTAAAAATACTCTGCCCCCCCCAACTTGACTGACAGCCACCATGTGGCACATAGCTGGAGGTGCAACTGATAGCCCTGCTGCTGATTCCCTTAAAAAGACATGGCGACCCATCTGGGACACCACTCTCATGCTATCACAGGCTATTCTTGGATGGTGTGCTCCATGCCACCATATAATAACCTTGAAAATAGAAAACACTGGGTCTCAATGAACTTTATCTTAAAAAAGCCTTACAGTTCGATGTTCCTTTATAGGATTATTGTGACCATGGTTCCCAGTTAGGTATGAAACACTAAGTGTCTTATATATGGACTGTGATCCAGATCTAATCAAATACATATTTCAATTAAGGATGATTTCCATAAAGGAACACAGCATAGGTAAAGGGTGACAGTCTTATAAAGTAGAGTCACTTACTTGTATCCACAAGGGTGTCTAAGATTGATGGGACTAAGCCCAGAAGTTTGATGTCTTCAAAAACAATTCCTTATCCTGAAATGTTGACAGAAATCCAATGTGAGAACAGTTGAGCCTCAATGTAACTCAAAAAAACAAAACTACACTCTAAACGTGTAGTTTTGCTTTTCTGAAACAATCCCTAAACCTGAGGCAAGGCTGGGAAAGTTCCAACTGCTCAGAAGTGACAATATGGTCGTGTTACTTTTTATACCCCTGGACCCCAGCATCACCAGGTCATCTGCCCCCCTCATTGGTCTACCACCCCAGAGGCATTCTGGGAGTTAGGAGCCATTTTATGCAAGCTCACACCTGTCACTCACTTTACATTGTCCAGACACAGGGTTGCTGCTGCTGTTTGATGCAAACAGCAAACAGTTTCACCTGAAATTCTTACTGAAGAAGAACTATCGTCTTTTATCCATTTGATTTACTGCCACTGTTTTAAGATTCTGTCTTGGACACTGGATGAGCCAGTAGTTTCAAGACAGACCAGGAAGGAAGAGGCTGCTGCTGTCACTCAAGCCTGTCTATCCCCCATCGGCTCAGCAGCCAGTCTGGGACAGATGATGTCAATGGAGGAATGGCAGACAAGATGTGTTGTTGTGTATGTTTAACACACAGCTCTGGAAAGAATTGAGAGACCACTGTGGTGTCTAGTTTAGCGTATTTTACAACATGTATTCCTCTACTGTAGGCCCAGCACATGTTCTCACATTGACCGCAGCATTTATTGATTTGTATTTGTATTTCATTTCATGTTTTTGATCATCCATTTGTACAGCATAATTATATGTTACAGCCAGGAGAAGGGTGATTGAACATGTATAATATCAAGGAACAATCAAAACTATCAAGGAGATTTTACTTCAGAAGTAATCATTTATTTGCACATCATAAGTACAATTTTACAAAGACAAAACGTGAAAATAAGCAAACAAAAGCAAATGGGCAGTGCAACGTGCCTAGATCTTAGCTAATCCCCCATCGCTGTTACGAGAGCATTCTCTGAGCTATGTAATACGAACTCTGCTGCCTCGACCCACATATATAAGGTATTCACTTAGCAGACGCTTCTATCCAAAGCAATTTATCTCCAGCTTCAGTGTGCTGCTGGTAGATCTCCATCTTCAAGTGTTGATTCTGCCTCAATAGCTCCAGGGCTGTCTTTGGCTGTTTTGAGTGTAGGAGAGAAGCTTATAATTAGTACTAGACAGCATGTTAAGATATGGTTGTTAGCTCCTATTTCTGTGGGCGGTTAAAACTTAATGTGTAGTACTCATATACACAAGTTCACCGTGACTAGGGACTAAAGATGTCAAATGTAAATGTTATTTTCAACTGCTTTGCAATGCTGAAAGGGAATAGCTATAAATATGACCAGCTAACATGCTTCACTGAGGCTATTTAAAATCCCTCCATCAACCCCACTCCCGCCTTCTTCCACGTCCTCCTGTTCTTTTTTGATTAACATTTTCCTTCAGGATGGAACTATATTCAGGCTAATCCTAGGCATGTTTAATCATTAGGAATGTTGGATGCTATCATACAGAATCTCTCTGAGTCAATCTGTTCACTTATCACTTCTCTGGTCATGGCCCTTCAGACTACCCCTGGAGGAAGCCATTTTATCATCGCAGAGGGGGGTCTGTTTGGAAGAACCATTGACTCACTCTAGAGGGGGGTTTAGATTGGAACACCCATTTACGTAGCCCAACGGGGGATTAGGTTAGCGACAGAGTGTAAGATGATATCGCAGACACAGCCCCTCCCTAACCTCCCCAATGCCCAACACATCACAGCTACCTAATCATCACCAGACTGATTCACGTTCAAATGGCCTTGAATGCAAACACATACACCTAACTCGGAAAACAGTTCACTAAATGATAACTCAGTGAAATGCATTGTTTTTGGGTCTTATACTGCCTGTATTAAAAAGGGCTCAAAAGGCTGTACAATGAAAGCAAGCAAGAAAACCATACATTCTGAGACTCAGCAATGTAACTTTATTTGACATCATGATTCTATAAGAAGACCTGACCAGTATTATAATGCAAGCCTATGTATCTCAGAGTTGAAACAACTTTCAGGAGGGGAACTATAACAAGCAGTGCACTGAGTTACAAGACTCCATGACTGTATCCTGCAGCTCCCTACAACTTTGACTCTTGGTTGACAGCTGATCACGTTGTCTTGTATGCAATGCACTTCCCCATCCATCACATATTGCATGAAGCAGAGTTGATGGAGATATAATTATGTATATTAAAGTTCCATATACTAAAATAAAATACCAACTGTGTTATATATAGTCTATAGTTTAATAATAAATAACTGAGACACATGAGTAATGTGAGGGTTAATAATACATATGTACTTTGACAGCGTCAGAGATTACATTTATCTAGACTATAGTTTTAACTGGGGATACTTCTTATTAAAGAGCCGTGTTCAGGAAATAAACATCAACAATTGACTGTGATCAAGTACTGAAATGTTTATCATATAAAGTGATTTATTGTCCAATAGGATTTGGGTATTTATTTCGGCGTTACTTCACGAAGCACTTTAATAGAAAGTGTTTCTCTCTCAGTGCTATATTCACAACCATGGCCTGTGTTTTTAACCTACCATTGACCCGGGACTTTATATTTACCAACAGGAAATTAGCAGCCTCACAGCCTCACAGCCTCACAAGTGGTGTTAATCAGGAAAGTGGCCTCATTCCGATGCATGGGTGATCTCCCAGGTGAGGTTGTCAAAGTGACTCAGTGTTCTGTGTGCCAACACTGCTGTCCATCAGAGTGAGTCAGAGTGGACAGAGGTGGAGTTGAGTGCGCTTGGGTGGAGATAAGTGTTCTGGCAGGGGTGGGTGGTGTTACCCCCTCACAGCACCAACAGGTAGAGCAGCCACAGGAGGATGCACAGCGTGCCGAAACAGGTGTGCCAGTCCAGCTGGAGGGAGGTGAAGAGGTCGGGGCAACTGTTACCTGTCACCTGCAGAGCGGCGCTAGAAGACACCGAGCCGCTGGAGCTCGAGGCCTGGATCTCATAGACCCCAGCGTCCCCCTCCTTCGCCCTCTCAATGAACAGGGCGTGCTTGCCCTCCTTGTGGGACAGCTGTATGTGGTCGCCACTGGCCAGGCTCTCGCCGTCCTTCGACCTGAGGTAAGAGGGTCATCCATCACATCACACTATCACAGGAGATACAGTTTGTTCTAAATCAGTTACTCCGCGTCAGAGGCTGGGGTTAAGCACCACCAAAACTACTGGACTATTATAATACTCTTATCGATTATGGGACAAAACGTGTTAACATGATGATAAGTAAAAAAAGAACTCCAAAATTGTAATTAGTCACACCAAAAACATCAAGTTATTAAGTAAAATGGCACAGAATACATGTTATGAAATGGAGAGGTTTCGGAACACTGCATGCATTTTGTAAATGTGTCTTATCATCTGTCTACGACTCCTCTCCTCCCCACCCGACAGATCCATTTGGTCTAGATCTACAGAACTGTCCCAAGTCATCCACTGTCAGATGACTTACAGAACAAACAATAATCATTAAGGATTATTCATAATGGTGCAAATCGGTTCTAAATCTTACACTGGTAAATTCCACTTTTGAAGCTATTGTAAAGATTGTGTTTTAAGCCTATCGATTATGTGGGCTTCAGACTTATGTGCTTATGGCAGTAGTTTATTATGGGCTACCCACCATGTGAGGATAGGCTCAGGGTATCCAGTGACCTCCACCTCCAGAGTCACAGGCGACCCCTCCACTACGGTGGCACTAGCCAGGGGTCTGGTGAGGCAGGGCCCCTGTGCTGCCAGGCTGCCCATGGCTCTGCTGGCGGAGGGCAGTCTTATCTCCTCTCTGATGGCCATGGGCCGGCACACGTCTGGGTCCTGCTCTGTGGTTAGTGAAGAAGGGGAGGCATGCGTGTAACAGGGCCGGGCTGAGGCCACGGCTCCGTGGGGCACGCAGGGGTCATGCACACACTCCTGGATCTCTGTGACGCTCTCATGCAGCGAGTAGAGGGTCTGGTGGAACTGGCTGGATGTGCCCATGGGTAGGCTGGCTGGGTCTGGAGGGAGGCTGGCACTGGGCAGGCCACATTCGGGTTGGAGACCCTGGTTGTGACTGGAGCTCCCTGTGGGGAAACTGCTGGAGTTGGCAGTGCCCTGGGGAAGGCTGGGTCCTGGGCTGGCATGACTGGTCTTGATCTTGAGGATGCTGGAGAGGGTGGTGGAGACCAAGCTGGGAGCAGGGACAGTCAGCGGGCTCTGGATGAAGGAAGAAGACTCTGCTCTGAACCTGCTTCCCAGGCCCGCTGTGGGGGAGGGATTGCTCTCTGCCAGACCGGGCTGGGCCTGGCAGCTGGGTTCAGGTTGGGTCTGGCTCTGCTGGCTGTACTGGTTACACTGGGTGATGTGAATGCTATGGGAGGAACTTACACAGCAGCCGTCATCCAAGTCATTCTCTAACTGGACAATATTGGACTCTGGGGTTTCTGATAGAGGGGGCAGGGAAATGTCATCAGGTGACGTGCACTCGTACTCGTCATTAGACAGTGACTCTTCTGTGAGAGCTTCTGCCTCTGCCAGTCCTCCAGCTGCATCCTGGGATTGAGGGGGTTAAAGAAGAGACCGCAAGAAAGAAGAGATAGTAAAGAGAGGGGAAGAGGGATGAATGTGAGATGCCATCATGGATTGATTGTAGTATATTGATCTTGGCATTGCTATGTTCAATCTTAATACTGACCTGAGGATCAGAGGATGTGTGGTAACCAGTAAAGTTATGGGTTAGCTCCTGAGCATTCTTCAGGCCTAGTCCCCGTCTCTCCTTCTTCTGGAACTCTTTCTGGATGTCAGAGAAGCTGTGGCCAGAGGAAGGGGCCAGGGGAGGGGAAGTGGCTCTGACTTGAGCACCAGGCCCCGACTGGTGTAGAGCGTGGGCCTTCCTGTCCCTGTCCGTCAGTGTGTGTGGAGAACAGGACAGGTTGAAGGTGTGAGTGCAGGAGAAGGAGGAGTGGCGCTCCTCTTTCCTTTCCACCGTGGACCTGCTGGTGAATGTCTCCACTCGGCTGGTCTCTGAGTACTCCTCCTGGGTGAACGAGCTGCTCTCTGACACCACAGTCTGTTTCTCTGGGACTGTGTGTCTGGCGCCTTCTGTCTGCTTGTCTGGGAGGTCTTGGCTTCCTGTCTTCTTCAGAGGAGGATTCTTACGGGTCAGTATCTTGATTGGGATCTCTTTCCCATCAGCCCCTATGGTGAGTTCAGGAGTGTGTCCAGTTTCTTTCTGCTCGGACTGTTCCAAATGTAGGAGATTAGAAATGGATGTCATCCAGGGGATATTATTAAAAAGGTTTCCATCATTGAGACGTTTACTTTCAAACACAGTACATCATGTTAAGATCTTACCACATCCAGACAGTCAAGGAGTTGGTTTTCGGTCTTCTCTGCTAGCTGGTTGGAGTTTCTGTCCTGCAGTCCTGTCACATCCTGCTTGTCCTCTGACAGCTGCTTTACAGCTCCCGTCTGTCAACACAACACAGGTCATACTGTAACTAGTGTGTGTGTATGTGTGTGTGTGTGTGTGTGTGTGTGTGTGTGTAATAGGGGGCGCTCCAACCTGTAGTTTGGCCTCCAGGTCCATCAGTCCGTTACACAGCTCTTTGATAGACTCCACTATCTCATTGTGTTTGGTGACTGTTTTCTCTATGTACCTCTTTCCCTCCTCAGCACCTACAGCAAACACAAACAAGAGATATGTACTGACTAGGTCTCAGGCAGACTTCAGCTGTTATATACTCGAGCACAACTCGGTCGCATTTTGGCCATAAGTCTTGATCTGTTCTGGTTTCTAACAGTCTGTTCTGTTTTGATCTCAACAGTCTAATGCCTCACCATGCAGCTTGATGGCCAGTTCAGTGATCTGGCTGATCCTCTCCTCTTGCTGAGGGACAGTTGGCCAGACGAACTTCTCAAACTGTTTGTAGAGGGTGGCCACAGCCTCCCTGGTTTGGCACTGGGACGAATATTTTCCCACCCGCACAATGGTGGCACTGGCTTCGTCACACCAGAACTGATACTGCAGCAAATAGAGTAAGAATAGTGACAATGGACCGTTCGCAGTGGCAACACAGCATCCTGTGTGTGTGTGTGTGTGTGTGTGGTGTGTGTGTGTGAGAGTGTGTGTGTGCATGTCTATGTGCACCGACCTCTTCCATGGCTTGCTGCAGCTTCACACTCATCTCCAGGTTCTGTCTGTACTCCTCCACGCTGCGATCAAAGTCTCCCAGCTGCCTCTGGAGCTCGTTGACGGCATCCTCCACCTCCCTGGGGCTGCTGCCCACTAGGTGGCGCTCTGAGCTGGACGACACCTTTGCCGTGAACACCTGAATGCGCCGCTTCAACACCTTCATGTGAAACAAGAGAGATACGCCTAAGCTAGGAGGAAACATTCAGTGCTGGGGGAGTGTAGGAAAGAGTTGAGTGAGGGTTGAGGGAGTTTTAGAGAAGGTCTACTGGAGATAATACACCAAGTCAACTGGAAGGAAGCTCATTTTAGAGTTAAGAGTGCACTACATGAATCTCACCTGTAGCTTCTCAACATAAACGTCAATTTGCTGTATTTGGTTCTTCACTGCTTTCAGGTTCCTGGACTTTTCATTTTTCTTCATGTAGTTGAATTTCAGGTTGTTTAACTTCTTCTTCAGGTCTTTAAATGATTCTCTTAACTAAAAGGATGTAAAAATAATGGTAAACATTAAGACAACTCAGAGGACTGGTTCAGTCAGTGTAATTGTGAAGCATCTGCACTCTGGTTAATCCCAGGCCTCTAGAAATAGCCCACTCCACACCCCAGTGGCCCGAGATTAGACTATGGAGGTTGTATAAGAACCACCTCCCCCTTCTTGCTACCTTCTTCCTTCTAAATAAAGTGGAACATACAAAAGTGAAACACATACATTTTGTAACTTGGACTAAATACTTTCCCTATCTATAACTTGTCCAGCAGCACAGATATATGTGTAGCTGGGGTAGCAGGAAGGCTGGGTCTATGTTCCCCCTGGCTTGGTGCTGAGGGGATTATTTCAGTGAGCTTAATGGCTGATGCTGGAGACGTGATTTATACTGCAGGGCCATTTCTGTCCCTCCTGGCAGGCTTCAGCAATGGTGTCTGATGTCCAAATGGCTGGCTCATGTGTCAGCCAAGGACAGCTGCATCTCAAAGCTCCAGGTCTGAGGTCTGGAGCAGGGAGCCCGTGGCCCAGGATAGAGAGCCTAGGGCCCGGGGCAAGACCCCTTGGGTCAGTAATGTCACATGGTAAGAGTCTGTTTATGTTCCTGACTCAGGTAGAGAGAGAGAGAGAGAGATAGAGAGAGAGAAAGAGAGAGATAGAAAGGGGAGAGAAAGAGAGAGAAAGGGGAGCGAAAGAGAGAAGGGGGAAAGGGGGAATAGAGAGAGTGAAAAGCCAAAGCTTTATAGAGCTTCAGATTTCAGACCCTCTACAGTTGTCTCAGAGGAAGGAACAAGCCACAGTTTGATGGTTGTTTTTCAGGCCTGAACATTTCCACCACTTCCAAAAGTTCTCTCCAGAAGCTCACACCAACCAAAACCCTTCAAGCTAATTCTTTGTAAACATAATTAGCTTGAAACATCTCACAGCAGGTGGAGAGGTCTGTGATTGGTTTGTCAAAGAGAGCACTACAGTTTATATAGTGATGACAACTGTGTCACCATGATGAGTTATACACTATACAAGCTGTGATGAACCTCAGAGTCCAATAGTCTACATCTATACAGTTGTTGTGTCCGCCCTTACTAAACTAAGCAGTTTTTTGAGTAGTATTCAATTGAAAGGAATAGAAACAGCAAAGTCCTGACTGAAGACAGACCTAACATATGTATCCTGCAGGCGACAGCCACCACCAGGGACCCCACGCTGTACTGGGGAGCTGCTGGTTTTCTCACTTGCTGATGAGCGGCAGCAACTGGCCTGCCCATAGCATACCAGTCTGTTTACTCATACATATTTATGAAAGGGTGGTGGTCACTGACAGAATATCTCAAATTTGTTGGGAGCTGTGACACAGCAAAGTGGGAAAATGTCTCCCAGGAAAAGTATTGTCAAGCATCTAACAAACTTCATGTTCAAGTATGTAATGCAGTAGATTATAGTCTTATAGTCTGATTATGGTCCATTAGCACTCTTTACTCTTCATAAAGTAGATTTTTATGACTATAGGTTTATTCATAAACTTTGTACTAGGTCTGATATATGAGTATTTACTTCTGGACTGTCCAATATGTTTTAATAGAGATGAAATGCAGTCTGGTTAGCATCGAGGCATGTCTGGTTCAGTGGTGTAGAGTCCTTCTTAATGGAAACAATGTCAACCTGAATCAGATTTATAAGAGCAGTTGAAATACAGTAATGTACATTCCTGGTTGTGTCGGATGTTTGTACCATGACATGTTATGGGGAACTCCCTTCCCTCAAGGAGGCAGTGGGAGAAAGCAGTGGGAGATAGTAGTTCCCTCTAGTGGCCATATGGATGTACAACAAACCCCCCCCCCAAGCTTCTCAAACAATGTGATTACTGGACAGCATCCTCTTCCTAAAACGTCTTCTAGAATGATAAACTGTATCTTATAGATAGGCCATCTTTAGGTGTGCTGGTTCAATATATGATTAGCTATAAGGAAATACAATTCTGACCTGGGGCTATGGAAAGTGTGACAAGTCAAGAGTGAACTGTGGATAACCTACACTGAACTGTCACCATCCAGTAGAAGGCAGTGCAGATCACAACTGATCTGTATTCTGATCTAAAAATCTGTAGTAATTTCCCATGCATTAATTAAGAGTGCCTCATGCAGAATCAAAGTTGAGTTCAGTTAATTATTTGTATCAAACTTAATTATTTGTATCAAACCTATTTGTATCGACTTTGCTCAACAACTTTACGAAAGGAACACCGCTTGTATTGTTTTTAAGGTGGAGCTGCTAATTCATGTCCTCCGGTGGATAGCTAACATGTTTGGAATGTGGGTCTTCCTTAAAACAGCTGATAAATCTGCCCCCTCTGGAGTGACATTAGCCACATGGCAGATAGGGAAGGAGAGACGGATGGTGGAAGTGGGGGGGGGAGGAAGGGAGGAAGAGAATGTTACTATCAATAGATTTTTCTCTGGAGACAAAGCTCAGTGTCCCTAAGTTTAATATAGTCCAGAGACAGCCATGGTATGCTGAGGGGTGAGGTGGGAGTTGGACAGGGAGATCTCCTGCTTCCTTCTCCTATCTCTTCTCGCTAGCCTCGACTACACTGATGGGAAACAGAACAGGAAAGGAGGACACTTCAGAGACTATTGAGAACACCGTCTAGGAGATTTGAACCCTGGAAGTCCCCTGTCCTTACCCCGGGCTTTCACACTGTGGCACAGTTGATTCCACTACTAATGCGATAATTGAGGTGCTGGTTAGTCCAAACAGGTGTCCCTTTGTGATCTGTAACAGTGTTATCCGACTGTTATTGTAACAGAACTGCCTTCATTCATCTTTAATTCGAGACCATAATGTTGGGATGGTAGTTGAACTGCTAGTTGTGCTGAGGTCACACAACAGAAGGAGAACTTATATAGCGAGTCACAACAGCCTCACCTCTGTGATCTCCTCCTTGAAGACGCAGTAGTGGACATTGCTGGTGAGACTCTCCTCGCAGCGGTGGGCCTGGGCGATCCAGGAGGCACAGCCTCTCTCCAGACGCTCCAGACGTTCCGCCAGGCGACGCACGCAGAACCCCGTGGCCTGCTGTGGAACCCCGGAGGAAGTCATGTGACTGCGACGTACGCTACAGTTTCATCGACAGCCTGGTCGGAGTCATGGTGTTAGCACAGGCAAAGACATGGCGTCTGAAAGGCAGGCAGGCAGACGGGGACTAACTTACCGACTGCTGTACGGAGGTGACTGATGTCCGTTCCCAGGGAGACGGCCAGCTTGTGGAGGTGTCGCACGTGACTCTGCCTCTCCTGGTGCTGGCTCAGCTGTGTCCGGGCCTGACTCGTCTCACTGAAGGCTCGCACCGGCTCACACGACAGCAACTTCTCCAGCTAGACCGCGTACACAAACCATTACCCATCCTGTCGTTAACATCTATCACGCTAGCTCGCTCTCAAGTTTGGCACGGGCCAGGAGAAATGTCTTGCTTCCATCCTCTATCTTTTAAAACAGAGTCGGACAAGCTCCCTGGAGGAAGACATGAATCAAAGAGAGGCTTTGTAGGATGTGGATAAACACCAGGCCGGGGCTAGATAACATCTGTGGTCTGGTACCTCGTTGTTGAGCTGGTGGAACTTGACGGCCATGTTGAGGAGCGCCTCGTACTCTCTGATCTTCTCTTTGATCCTGTGGTGCAGCTGGAGGAGCTCTGTGACTCGCTCACTCTTCTCCCTGACAGGAACTCCCTTGAGAGCCAGCAACTCCGACGTCTTCACCATGTACTCTACCTCAGCGTTCAGTTGCTACGGCAGCAAAGTACAGTGTGTAACAGATATTTTTGGTTGCTACCACAACAGATATACTGTACTGGATAAGGACTCCGCCACAAGGGATCAGTCCTATTAATATGCTGCTTTGTCAAGTGGAAGGATGGAGTCACTTTGGCCACAAGATGGAGTCAATCTGTGCTTACCATGAACTGAGGCTTGGCCAGGTTGAAGTTCTCCAGTAGTTTGGAGACTGTCTGTAGGTCTGAGCCCAGGTCTATCTTGGTGGTCGGAACCAGAACCTCTTCCACTGACCTCAGGTCATTAAGCGTCTGCAATAAATGACAACGAAAAACACAAAACACATTTTGTTATATCCCTGACACAAAGCAAACTGAGACAGAGAAGGTTAGATGCGACCCAACTCCAGAGCACCTTTTTCAACTGTTCTTTAAACCTCTTCCACTGCTTCTTGACAGACTTGATGTGACTGACATGCAGCTGCCAAGAGGTCCACAGGTCTGACAGGTCCCCTTTCCTCTTGCTCAGGTCCTCCATGGTCTTCTCCACCACCACAATGGCCGCTCGTACATTCAGGTTCAGCTTCTCGCTCACCTAAAACCGGGCAAAAGCAGAAAAGCAAAGAGAGAAACAATCACTTTGTATTTGAAATCTCTCTTACTGAGCTGGATGAGCTGTACTTAGATTTTTCTGTAACTAACCATGTTGGAAGAGTTGATAAAGTTGTTGCCCTGGTCTTGCATGGTGAGGAACCTCTGTAGCATGCTCTGCCAGCGGGCATCAGCCTGCTCTTTCACCCCCACACCACTCCTCCTCCTCCTCCACTCTCCTCATTCTCTTCCTCTTCTGGCTTCCTGTTGTAGGATTCTCTTAGGCCTTGCATCTGCTCCTCCACCTGCACACAAAAACACCAATGAGGAGACTTCCCCATAAAGAAAACCATATGCAAAGTACCAATTTAAAAAAAAGCTTCGACAACCCTTTTGTTGTCACACAAACTGACCTCCTCGGCAATCCTGAGGAAGCCCACGTATGGTCGTATGCTCTCGATGCGCTGGCTGACGTTCCTCGTGACGGTCTTCAGCTCCTCCTCCAGCAGACTGGCTTTGTTGGAGAGCTCGGTTGCCTCGGGACACTCCAGGTCCCTCAGCTCCCGCAGGAGCTCAGACATGGCCCTCTGCATCAGCCTCCGTCTCCTGAGGGAGAGCACATCACTGAGCAGAGCAGGAAGTGGAGCTGGATGAGCCACTCGTCCTTCAGTCCATGGAAATGGATAGTTACCCGTGTCTGCTCCGAGAGCTCTAGGTGTTTGTTGAGGAGGTCCTCAGACTGAGACAGCTGCTCTCCAGGTTCGGTGTTGCTCGATAGAACACTGCTGCAGCCCTTTATCCACACTGAGATCTGAACAGGACACAAAAACACACCATGTTACTGACACGTGAAGCGCTGCGACTGGTCCTCAGCCAACAAACAGAACCACACATACAAACACATACACACACACACATTCTGTCTTGTCAACGGTACCTTGTCTATCAGGTCCTCACATGAGGACACTAACTGCTGCCTTTTATCACCCAGGGCTCTGTGAGCATGGCACTCCCGACTCAAACTCTCGACTCGTTCTCGGACGTATCCCAGCATCCTCTGCATCCCTGCCATCTGGTCACTACGGAGAAGACGCATGGAGGATTAGAACGAGGTCTGGTCATCAATGGTACACATCCCACCTCTGGAATGAACCAGCTATGAGATATACTATAAACAAAAACATTTTTTAATGTGGCAAGTTATGGCTTGTGAAAAGCTTAGAAAGAAAATAAATTCAAATGACCACCACAAACCAAACTGACCTAACTAACACTGACCTGTGTAGGTGGCTCTTCTGCAACATGAGCTGTCCTCTCTGGATCGGCTCCATGGAAGAATCCTTTATGGTCCTCAGCAGCTCCTCATGCTTCTTCGCCAGTTCTGGTAAACTCATCGTCTGGGTCTTCAGGTTCTTGATCTGACTCTCGATGCCTCCAAGGACCTCAAATGCCTGAAGAGGCATCGGGAGGTAAGTACAAGGTGAGATAGTATGTGTGTATCTATCAAACAAACGCTAAGATTATTAAAATGCATTGTGCTGTGTGCTTTTTCTGTAAGTAAAGTTAAACTTCGACCAACAGGCAGAATGACAACTCTCGCCACCAGAGGGCAGTGCCGACTGGCATCCGGCTGAGCTCTACCTTATTGGCGCTGTCAAAGAAGGCGTTGCTTTCCTGTAGCTGAGCCTGACGGCCCATCGTCAGGCTCCAGAGCTTGTCTTGGAGGCTCTTCAGAGACCCGCTCCTCTCACACACCTGCCCTGCCTCGGGACATTCCTCAGGGTGCAGCTGCATCTCCTCCGTCTGCAGCTCTGAGGCCTGAGCCAGCAGTCTCTCCACCAGGAGGCTCCACTCCTGCATCGCAGAGGGAAGGTGGACAGAGATACCCGGAGGGAGTCATGTGTGAGGCAGCGGGACGGGGCAGTAAATCACATATTTTTATCACTGAAACTGAAGTTGCAAGGGATGCCACCACACTTCTATAGTCATCTAAGATGACATATGACATTGAAGGATGGTGAGGAATTGTGCTGGGACATTCAACAGACACAGATCTGAACATGGTATATGATGTTATCTTGCACAGAGGACTGGAGACGTTCTGCTCCATCGAAGGAATCCTTCACGAGGGAGCCATCATGCCACGTGATGATGACATACAATATCTGAGCCACGGTACCTTGGCTTTGGCCTCAAAGTCTCTGTACTCCTGAAGCAGCCCTTGGCTCTCGGACAGACTGGAGCCCAGTGCATCTCTCTCCAGGTACACCTCTGCCTGGCTCCTGAACCACTCTGTCACCTGGGGCCAGGAAGCATGAACATCAAGATTCATTCAAACCCAAATGAGGATTTAGAAACAATAGATTTGAACAGATCTAGGGAGAAAAGGACACGGCAGATGATGTGAGGTGATGGTCTGAGATGCACGCTTTTAACGTTGGCGTTACACAGCATCTGGAGGCAGGCACAGAAATAGAAGGCAACTCCAGATCCAGTGGATAGAGTATCAAACACTTGGCATGTTTAAAGAGCAAAGCCGAAGGCATATCTATTTTATTTCAACACATGATGCCATATGATCAGCTGGATAGAAGAAATGTTTGGCATTCATCTAAGAGGACATCCTCAGGACATCTTTATCATGAGGCCTGTACACATGAGCCATTTCAGAATATTCCAGCCCATATCTCGGCTTGAAAAGCCTCTTTTTCATTCATGTATAGCCATAGTAACAGACCTGAATGCATTCCTTTCATGATTTACATTTGTGCTATCACAACATCAAGCCCAGCAAAACCAGATCCCATTTCATAAGAGTAGCACTGCCTGGTCCCAGCGACGTAGCACTTCCTGGTCCCAGCGACTCACCTCCTGTTCCTGTCGTTCCCACTGGAAGAGGCGCAGGATGAGCTGCAGGTGGAGCTGCTGCTGATTCATGCTGAGGTCCACCTGCCTGCGCCTGTCCTGCAGGATCTCCACCAGGCTCTCCACCCTGCTGCAGCTGCTGCTCCACCCCTGCAGCCCTGCAGCGCCGCAGCCTCGCAGCTGCTCCTGCTGCTGCAGCTCCCGCAGGCACGACATCAGCTCCTCACGCTTGGTCATCACCAGGAGGGACCTCTCCAACAAACCTGTCGTAGACACCAAGAAGGGGTTTAGGTTGAGGGTTTGGGTTGGTTGAGGGGCAGTTCTATGGGCGTATTTGAAGCCCTCTGTAACATTGCTTTTAAAAAGTTTGTGTCTGATAAACATGTTGTACAACACTGGTGAGGTTGCAACATATTTATATTATTACCAGATGGATTTTGTCTCATCCAAAGCATGTCTTCTAAGTGTTACATTTGTAAGGTTAAAACATATAGGGGGCAGTCTTTCCCACACCATGACGTCATATCTATGAACCCTGATACGGGGAAGGGAAAGGGTTTGTTGATACAATGTTTAACTTTGACATCATCAGGCATGAAACTCTCTATGTCCCTGAGCAACACAAACCACCGATGAAGGAAAGCTTTTGTTGAACTGACGTATCCCTCTCCGCCCACTCCTATGATGGGACACTCATCCTGTCCACACACACGCTGTAATGTGGAACTCAAAGCCATGGGGACATTAAATCCACAATCCAGCTTAAACTGACAGCCACAGTGACTTTGTTTTGATAATAAAAAGGTCATAAAGAGAAAGAATGAGGATGAGTAACTGCTCTAGTTTATGATATGTGTAAGTGCTGTGATCAGGGCTGGCGACTCACTTTTTTCCTCACTGTCCCAGAGCCGTCCCAAACTAAACTTTGTTAAACTAAACCAAATGTAAATTCTTGTGTTTTTGCATTTTGACATTCTGACAATCTGTTTGCAACATTGATGAGTACTTCATGAAGACTACTAATATATCTCGTTGTTATGATCAGTGACCTATGCACTTTTGTAAAGCTCTCTCTTGGAAGTCGCTTTGGATAAAAGCGTCTGCTAAATGAATAAATGTAAATGTACTAAGCGCCGTAAATGTAGAGCCCTTGCTGTGATAGAGATCTTCATTAGGACTAGTGGGCCGGGTGACTGAGTCTCTGGAGGTGCAAGGCCAGAGGTGACCAGGCTGAGCACAGTCAGCCATGGATCACGTGACAGACATCTGGAGCTGGTACTATGCCGTCACTCCTCCTCACTATCCCAGGATGCCTTGGGGCTCTGAGAGTTCCTCCTCACCTCTCTTCATGACGCTGTGTGTCTGCAGCAGTTCCCTCAGACTCTCTGTGTCCTCCAGCTCCTGGCCTCGGCTCTGGAACTCCTCCGCCTCGTCGATCCTGATGGCAAACTGGGACACAGATCGCTTGCTTAGCCTTTTTGTTTTATTGACAAAGTGGGATTTGAAATGGTTGTTGGTTGTTCTTTGAGTTACTACTTTGTGGAAGGGACCCAAAGAAAGAAAGAAAAAAGAAAGAAATATAGGCAGGCATCATCAATGGTTCACAGAGAAATAGACATCAGCTTTAGATCTCAGGTAGACCAGCATCAGCCATGGATACAATTTAGAGCACCATTGTTTATCTGTTAGCATACACAGCATGTATTTACTGTTCTGTCATGTTTATTGTTAAATGGAATGAAAATATTTTTCCAGCTTGAATACACTATTGCTAACAATACGGAAGGATCATGCTGTGTTCCCTTTGAATGGTTTTGTGTTGTTTCAAATTGGTTTACAGGGGAAACAGATGTAGCTTTCAAAACAGGAAGATACTGTAACACTGTGCAGTGCTGCTTTCATGAAATCAAAACTTCCCAAAACCAATACTGCCATGACGAATCACTTTCCGTGTGGGAATTCATCACATGTACAGTAGCCCAATAAACCTGTTTGGTGGCATGGTATCAGGATTGTGTTACCTTTACATTGAGGTAAAACAGGGTACCAAAACAGAACGTAAACGCAGACCAATCCAGACGACGGTGAAACTCACCTCCAGCGCGCGGTCAAAGAAACTCGGAGGACATCTGCAGGAGTGTCCTGCGCCTCTCCAGCAGGGAGATGAGGCTGCTCCATGCCTGGCTCAGCGTGTCGGCCATGGCCTCATACACCTCCCCCTCGTCCCTCCTCTTCTCCTCCGCGGTTTTGTCTGCTTCCTCCAGCAAAGCCCATACTCCTCCCTCGTGTTTCTAACAGGACAGACACACACACACACAATGTGTTTCTAACGGGACAGACACGCACTGTGTTTCTAACAGGACAGACACACACAATGTGTTTCAAACGGGACAGACACACACAATGTGTTCCTTACGGTACAGACACACACAAAGTGTTTCTAACGGGACAGAAAGCACACTTAAGTTCTGAGGGAAAGACACACACTTAAGGTTCTATGGCAATAGACACACTGTTAAGGTTCTATGGGAATAGACACACTGTTAAGGTTCTATGGGGACATACACACTCTTAGTTTGGCATAGCTACTTTCCTTCTATTTCTGACTGACACAAGCATCCACCTCACTCTGCTTCTGTCTCTGACAGAAGCCATGAGTCCTGTTTCCTTCACTCTTACTGTCAAGAGGGAAGTGTTGGTTTACAAAACATCATTACTCATCCTGACATGGTTATTTCATTTGAGCAGGGGCTTTTTACTGCATTGCTTTAAAGAACATTCAGCCATGTTCAAGTTTACTTATGAAGGCTTTCATATGTGCCACAATCTGTTTAGGATTCGTCAGAAGTAGAACTCTGTAATTAGAGTGTTCTAGGGCCTAAATCTGACTTTCTTATGATGGTTACAGATTCCACGCCTATTGGTTGGATAATGTAATCCTTATTGGCTCTATGTTTAAGAGGAAAAAGAACCCCACAAACAAGCGGAGCTGGTTCATGCAGGGGACGCGAGACATCGCGCGTCACTACCAACTCGTCATATCACGCAGTCGGGGCACACCTTCTTAGCAGGGCAGGGCTATTTAATCAGGATATCGCTGCACTCTGCATTGCTTAGTGCGACACAGGATGCTCTGTCTAATCTGCTGCCTCCGCCTCCCCGGCCTCCACCCTTGGTTCTGTGTTCCTTTCGTAGGTGGGAATGCGTCGCTGCTCTCTGCTCGGATGTGTCTCCGTTGGGTGCGGCAGGGAGCCGCGACGAGCAGAACCATTATGCCAAATTCAAGTATTACAACCATGTATTGTACCGTGTGGAATAAAGTATCAAGTAAATACTATACTGAGTCCTCCTGCCTGAACCATCATTCACACCAATAGAGTGCTGTCTGGTTTTGGTGTAATAAACTCAGGGGACAACAGACTGTATGTTCTGTACTGTATGTGCTTATCAACAGCCAGAACAGTCTGACTACAGGAGAGCCATTCAAGGAACTGTACTTGGCAACAGGGCAGTTACAGAGTGAACAGTTGGATCTGAAATAGCTATTGTACTGCAGGTGCTAAAACGGGCCCTGGAAAGACAGTTCAGTGGAAATGTGATAAATCAAGGTGAGAGCTGCTGCCGGTGAGAAGTCAACGAACAGCGAACAGCACTCAACCTCCATCTTAACTCAGAGCAGAGCAGTCCTAATGATGTCCTAGTGACAGGTTGTGTTCTACCTCGGGGTGAAGAACAAAGTCAAGATTATGAAAAAAACATTGACACATTAGTGCTTTGACACTGAGTGGTAGTCATGGAGTGTTATAAGTCATGAGTGTTATGAGTGGTAGGTCGTCATGGATATCCAGTCAGCATGTGGGTCCGTTGCACAGCCGGTATACCTTGAGTTTGGTCAGGAGCTGGTCGTGCTCCTCCATGAGTTTCTTGGTTTCTTCTTGGTTGCTGCCCATCTCCAGCAGGTCTGGCTGGGCCTCGGTTAACTGCAGCTGCAGTAGCGGCCCACACTACACACACACACACACACACACACACACACACACACACACACACACACACACACACACACACACGCGCACACACATGCCAAGGCCATGTTTATGTACAGAGTCAGAGCTAAGCAGGTTGTAACCGTATACCTGTGAACAGCCACATGGCTGTTTGGATTTCACGGTGTATAAACAGAGCATGTATCTAGGTACGGCAGGGTTCCTGTTCCATGTTGGTCTGCTGGCCGTGTGGAACACACCTTGGGGACAATGTCACGCTCTCATACAGCACATACATGAAGCACACTCTGGCTTGCTGCTTGCTGTGTACATGCCTGCATGTGTGTGTGTGTGTGTGTAGCTGATTCGCCAGGCACGTTGTGCCCTTTAATGACAGCATACCTCAGATTACTGCACTGACACTCACTTTACAGGGCCTTGGAATGCACCGCCCCCTGACCACCACACTTCCACTTCCACACAGCCTAAAGCGGTCAACACACTTGCATCCCCAGCCATTCCTCTACCACTGTTCCATAGTCCCCTTTCCCCCAAAACAACCCACCTGCTGAATCAATAACCCACAACCTCAGGAAACACCTTTTCATGTGTATTTTATACTTCCTCAACGTATAAATATCATTAAAATGCTTGAATAAAAAATAAAAATAACGCCCTTGTGTGTCACCGTCCTACTGTTTGAGTGGTGCTTTGTCCCGAAGAATATAGCTATCATGATGGAATGTGAGAGCGGATCTCGCGCTGCTAGAGATAAGCCTGTATTTGTGAGGGACGTGGGAGTTATGTCAAACAGAGCCTGCTGGACAAACACAGGGCAGCATTGACATCTCAGCAGCACAGCTGAACAACAGTGTACTGCAGCTCCCCATGTCTGTGACATCATGACACACCGGTCTCTCTATCTCTGTCTCTGTCTGTCATGTCTCTCTCTCTGTCTGTCGCTCTCTCTCTTTCTCAACAGAGCAAAGCACTTTGGGAGCAATCGATCTGATACAGAGAGGTCACAGCCAGACAAAAACAGACGGATCGATATCACCTAATGCCAACATGCTGTGGTGGTGTATTGTTGTTGTGCAGACTCTTGTCGCTATGGTGATTTGTGTCAAGCCGCCTGTTTAATCTTGAATGGAAAAAGACACACTCTGAACTATTTCTATGGAAAAAATGATAAAAAAATTGTCCAACAAGCTAAAATGGACATTTGGACCGTTGTGGAGCCCCAGAATAACAAAATGCATGTACAAACTCTACAGACCAAGTTATGTTACCTCAAACTACTGTGAAAGTTAGAACAAGCTTTGTACCTTGAGGAGAGTGATGATGATCTGGGAATCTCCCAGCCTGGACTGCAATGGTGCTGATAGTGGTCGAGGAAGGCTGACCTCCACTGTCACCTTCGCTGGACATGGTCTACTCTGTCAGTTCCACACCTCACACAGTTTAACGCAGAGTTATAACTGCCCCTCTCTTCCTTAATGCCTCCGAAGCACTCTCCCCTCGCTGCCTCAGCTCTCTCCTCTCTCTCTCTCTCTCTCTCTCTCCTCGTTTCCCGCTCTCCTCTCCTTTTGTTTTCCCTCTATTTCTTCCGTTCCTGGGTACTCAGTCTTTTACACGTGCTCCAAACTGTCCAGTATTCCTCTGAAGATGTCCCAGAGCGAACTGCAGCTCTCCGGTCCAACAGGTTGAGTATATAATCCAGACGGCACCTGTGTTTGTATGTGTGAGTGTTTGTGTGCGTGTGGAGGTGTCCTCTCTCCTCTCTCTCCAGTCCTCAGGCTTGACTGGGCTCTGGAGGACACAGAGCAGCAGTCGACAGGGCAGAACACAGCGGTAAAAATAGACCCGTCCACCAGGATTATCACACGCTGCTCCCGCTGTCGGCAAAGAGAGACATCTGACACACCCCGAGTTTGGTGGCTCTCTCTGGTCTCTCTTAGTGCCCTCCCTCAATCCCTCCCTTCATCCCACTGCCTGCCCTCCACCCTCTCGCTCTCTCCCAGTTAGTTCTTCTGTCATCCAGTCTTGTCTTTTTGTTTGAGTCACTCCTTTCCTCTTGTCCTTTCCTCTCCTGCCTCCCACTCTTGTCACAAACTCAACCAGCCACAGAGCGATCCATGGGTTCCCTTTTGTCCCAGAGAGTGGACAGACCTCTGTCTTCCTGCCCCCTCTAACACACGCTACGTGATGCTTCAGGAAGATTATGCTATAATACACAAGCCAGAAAATCATCAGATTATGTCACTGAACACAGAGAAGTGGAGTATGTCTATATTTATAAGGAATGGAAGGTAGAGTATGTGAGACCAGAGCAGTGTGCCTCGAGTGTGTCAAGGTTTTCAGTCTCAGCATACCGGTTCACCTAGGTCACTTCCTGCCTACGCTGGTATAGAGTGGATGCCCCCTATTCTACTCAGCACAACTTTAGACCTCACAGTACTGCAGTGTTGCACATTTTGTATCTACTCTTTTTAGTCTGATAGTTTGATAGTTAGATATTTAACAAACAACCTCTGTGGATGCCTGTAATGTGTTGTATAAGTGAGTTACTTGACATAAAGGATGTGTTGCTTGCTTGAATTCAGTGTTAAAGACTGTGTCATGGTGGAATTTCTTAAAGGTCAGTCCAAGGTTAAAGCAATGTGGGTTGTCTATGCTAATGTGGAGGAGGGGAAGAACTGGGGGGAAACGGCTTTGTCAAGGGTTGAAAAGAACCACTGTTCACACTGTTGAATGTCTTTACGTTTGTGTCTGCCAAACCTCATCACCAAAAACACGAAAACCACGCCGACCTCTGGACATAGCGACAGTCATCACACAATGCCTGTTCTCTAACCATACTGTACCATGACGACAAGGCATGTAAATACCTCTCCTCTCTCCCACCCCCCCCTCCCCCACCACCCCCAGTCCTGGTCTGAGGGAGGCCGGGACAGCTGCAGGTTGTCTGAACAGCTGAGAGAGTAGAAAGCTCTGTGAGGTATAGCAAACATGCCTCTGGGAGATTCCCTGGGAGGGCCTTACAGCACTGGGCCATCTGCTGGGAGCCAGGCTAAGGCACCCTGACGACATCCAACCTCATCCAGACTTGAGTTGGTCTCACATGTAACGTGCCCTGGTGGGCTAGCTGGGTAGGGCGCGTACCATATGAACAGCTGGATTACAGCTGAAGCCGTAATGCAGTGGCCCTGGTTGTATTTTAGCTGGTTTTATTTTCGGGTCATATTTGCATGTGTTCAGCTCTCTCTTTCCCCTACATTGCCGGTCTCTCTGTCCAATAAAGTGGAGTAAAAAGGCCACAAAATATATCTTCGAAACCAAGAGTTTTCACCTCTTGATCTGCAGTCAAATCCACTACCACTTAGCTTCACCCACCCCAAGGTACTGTAGGCAGTAAGCAAGACAATTCATGTATTTTGAGAATTGCTGGTCGTTCCTGATTAAGAACTACAAAAGGCGTGCAAAATGTCTTTGTTCGCTATCTGGATAAACCAGCAACTGTCTTTCTGCGTTCCCCCAGCCAATCACAGAAAGCTATATTTATCCCTACACTTACGACCAATCAAACAAGGCTATATTTAGCTTCTCCATCAGTCTGCTGTCACCCAAACATCAACAGCAGCTATGGTGTCTAACTTGCCTTCAGTCAGCATACAATGTAAACAGAATATCTCTAAAACATGAGCTGCTAAATTAACTTTGAAATCTAAACAGCGGAAAGGTTTCTATTCTTGCAAAACATTTGTCTCCAATTATAATAACTCACATTATATCCAGTTAACGTCGAATGAGTATTCAGTTACATACACAGAGCAGACACAACTGTTATGTGCATATGTCCTTTTAAAAACAAAATCAATGTTAAAGTAACGTGTACCTTCCCAGACAGCACTGCCACTGTTCTAGTCTGGTCATCCAGAGAAGCTGCCAATAATGATCCCAGTCACACTGGTTATCTAACTGGCTCCACCAGACAGAGTGCTGAATGTCCTCTCGCGGGGCTAAAAGCAAGGGTCACCTCAATGACCATAAATATTGTGTGTGTGGACACCAAATTCTCCTCAAATGAGCTATCGGATAACTCGGTAAAGAAAGTTCATTGTCAGCACATTGATGATGGGTGTATATACTATGTATATTAATTATACTTTGCACATTCAGTAAATGATCTCCATACCAAAGACAATCCGCTGAGAAGGAAGCCCTAGTATAGGTAGGCCAATACCTTCGTGGAAGATCACCTGACTGCAGATTTAGAGGTTGCAGGTTCAAATCCCATCCTAATACGTCGCTTAAATGAAAAGTTTCTGAAAAATAAGCACATTATTAATGTTAATCAGATACACATAACCTTGATTACATAGCGTACGGCCCTTTAAAGGACAATGGGAGGTTGGCGCCCCCTAGAGCTTGAATAATCCTTCTGCGTTTTGAAAACAAACAGCCTCCATTACTGCGGTTATTCTATTACACACAACCACTTCAAAGACACCGAGACAATGTTCAAAAGTTTGCTTGTTTATTTCGTATGACACAGTGGTCAATGATGTTCTGTACACGATCAGATTAGCAAACTGCTAATATGGCAAAAGCATGATAAAACTCCACTGGTATGTAGAATACCAACATACAAAACAAAATAAATATAGAATTAATATTTCAATAGCATGCCTTGAGCCGCAAAAGCCATATGTATCTTAAACGCGGATACTAAGAATGACGATTTTGAAATGAGTTTGTAATGAAGAACAGCGTACTTCCATTTCACATGGGAATATCTGGAACCAGGTCGAAATCCACTAGTGCCCTCCTGGCTTGAACACAGTTCTGTCTGTACACTGGACCTTGATGTCCTCACCTGTAAAAGCAGTCTAGAGGAAGGTTGGTTGACTGGACACGCATCTGGCACACTCCCAGTCCCTCAAGAAAGTCAGCTAGATACTCTGGGCCAAGCGCAAGAAAAAAATAGTTCATATCGGCACGCGTTTCTTTGTAAAACTTTTTTTTATCTTCTTCTTTTCAGTCAACCTTTTTTTCCCAGACACTTAGGATGTTGGAAATAAAAACAAAGCAACTCAGGATAAATATAAAATACCAAAAAAAAAGTCTTATAGTCAACCCAAGACTCTACAAGAGCATGTATATATACCAGAAGAAAGATGGCCGACGTCTGCTGTACATTCTGGAGGTTTAGTAGCACCATAGATGCTTGGTTCACCTGTCAAGACGAAGACAGGGTTGAACCTTGGAAGCAAAGCACTCCCAGCCTCCTCCTGGAGAGCTAGCCTCCGGAGAGGGCTTTTGCAGTGAAAACCTACAGGACGGTAGCTCCCCAAAAAGACGGTTGTAAAGCTGCTCTGAAGAAGTCTCTTCTTGATTCCTTGTTCTCTCTCTCCTACCCACCCTCAGTAGACCAGAGGGGACCATCTGAAGGAAGGTGCTTTGGGTCATCTCGTCCCCACTTCCATCTTGGGAGTGGAGGAGAGAACAGAGGGTACAAGGAAACGAGGAGAGGCTGAGATGGAGCCAAAGTAAAGCTTTAAGGGAAGAGGTGCTGCCAGTCCAGTCCAGCCAGCCTGACTGAGGGCGAGGTTGGCTGGAGGTTCTATGTTTAACTGTAAGGTTATCTGGCTTGGCAAGGCAGAGGAACACTGAGGCGGAAAGAATGTAGCAGCAAACACACCGATAGGCACACAGGAGCACGTAAGGGGGGGGGTGAGGATGTGTGTGTGTGTGGAAGGATCTGAGTCATCAGGGGTTTTCCCAGCATGACCGAAAGCAATTAAATGTATGATTACTAACTGTCCCGGGATGATTATAGAGGTGCTCTACTAGCTGTCTTAGGAAGGATGCTATAGGTGCTCTACTAGCTGTCCTTGGGAGAGGGCGTGGGTGCTCTTCTAGCTATCCAGCAGAGGATGTTATAGGTGCTCTACTAGCTATCCTGGGAAGGATGTTATAGGTGCTCTACTAGCTGTCCTGGAAAGGATGTTATAGGTGCTCTACTAGCTGTCCTGGAGGGATTTTATAGGTGCTCTTCCAGTTTCCTTGTAGATGTTATACCGTTGTTGCTCCACTTTCTGTTCCGGGAGAATGTTAGAGGTGATCTTCAAGTTGTCCTGGAGGATTATATAGCTGCTCCATTAGCTGTCCTGGGGAAGTATTTCCAGGTCCTCTTCCTGCAACGGCTCGCTCTCCTGAAGCTCCTCCTCCTCCTCCTCAGGGTCTAGCTCGTCCCCCTCGTGATCTAGCTCCTCCCCATGCTGCAGCTGCAGCTGCAGCCTCCTCTCCTCCACCAGCTTCATCTTGTCACGGATGGTGTCTGCGGATGAGGCCATGTCTCCAGGACTGCCAAAATACTGCTCACTCCTACAGCAGAACAGGGACAACACTACGTGATCAGCAACTCATCAACTTAGTCTGAGTGACTGGATGACTGGGCGTGCATGAATGTGCGTGTGTCCAGTCATACCCGTCTGGGAAGATGACCGGTACGGTCAGTCTGTCCAGTAGACCTTTCCCCACGGTCTCCACCTCCTCATAGACCTCCAGCTCAACCTCCACCTGGGGCTCTGTCTCCACCTGCTCCTCGCTGTCCTCCCTCAGGACCTGTTACACACACAGATTACCAACCCACGATCACAACACGCTGAAACAGGAAAATAACACACCTTTACTAGACGTGCCCCGTTGTTTTGCCGTGCGTGTGAGTTTGGGTGGTGCGTACCTTCTCTGCGGCGGTGTAGAAGTTGGCAGCCATCTCCAGGCGGAGCAGCCTCTCCTCGGAGGTGACGGTGAACTGCTTCCACACGCGGTTGAGGCGTGGCAGCGTGTCTCCGGAGGAGCGCGTGGTGCAGCGCAGGGACTGGCACAGCACCACCGTGGCCTGGAGGAGCTGCCGGCCGTAGTCGTACGTACTCTGGAAACACACACACGCGGGGCGAGCGTCCACACAAACACGCACGCACACAGACAAAACAGACACACAAACACAGGGAGAAACGTCAAAGATTGATTGAGAGAGAGAGAGAGCGAGAGAGAGAGATAGAGAGAGAGAGAGAAGCTGAAAGGAAAACGGGATCGAGGTCAAACCCTGACTCCGGACCCGACTTACCTGAGCCACGTCCACAAACTTCTTGTGTTTCTCCAGCAGGACCCTGGTGTCCTGGGCGTCCTCCCCCAAGCCTGATGTGGGTCTTCAGGAGGGCGTCCAGCAGCTCCCCGAGCCACTCCACCGCCTGGGGGAGGGGACAGAGAGAGGAGATGGGCTTCACTCAACAACCGAGACCAAACAGAACACACCAGCGTAGGGAGACAGAGAATAGAGAGGGAGACAGAGAGTTTCCGTACTGACCTGAGAGGCGTCCTCCTCACACTTGAACAGCTGGACCATCTGAAGCATCTTCAGTCTCCTGACATCGACCATGTCCTCGCACCTGAGGGGCAAGAGTGACACGGGTGAAACTGACACCGAGGCCGTTTGTGAATTCCTAACACATCCATCCATCCCTTCCTGGAGATACTGGTGATCCCCTGGCTCCCACCTCTGCTTGCGGAGCTGCATGTCCTCCACGACACCCTGGATGTGGTCGACGTTCTCCTTGTTCTCCACAGGGACGTCCTCCTTGCCGTACGACCAGGAAGTCTGGGTAGACATCTGCTCCATCAGCGCCTGGCCCTTCTCTCTCAGCACCTGCAGGGCGCCCTCTGGGGGAGGGGAGGAAGAACAGTCCTCAGCACGGAGCAGTGAGCGTATGGGTATGACTGTGATGATGTCACGGCTGTGTGTGTGTCTGTGTGTCTGTGTGTGTGCAGCACAGCTCACCGACGCTCTTCAGCTTCTCCTCCAGGTGTTTGAGCGTCTGCTGGATGGCCGCTCCGTCCACTGGCGCCACGTCCGCACAGAGCATGCCCAGCAGGCCGTCCAGCTGCTGGGACAGCTATCAGGGGGACAGGAGAAAGGAAACAAACATCAGCACGCCGACGACAGCAACAACAACAACAACCGAACCCTCCTAAATAACAGAAACCCCTATTCAGAAAATCCAATCCCAAACGCTCCGTTGACACAAACACACGAGACAACAGACGGACGGGCGACACATATGGAGGTGGCCGTACGTCGGACGCGGTGCCGTGGAAGTCGTGGGCCGACTGCAGGACGTTCTGCCGCGCCTCCAGCTGGCTGGCCTGCCTGTAGCAGACGTCGCTCAGCTGCTGCTGCAGGCCCTTCAGCTCCGCCAGGTCCTCCTCGTCGCCCGCGCTCAGCAGGGCGGCGATCTGCTGGTTCAGCTCCACGTACACGGCGAACCACTCCTGCCACACACGCGGGGCCTGTTAACCAGCCGAGCGAAACCTTAGACCTGCACCAGCAGGTGCATACTTTTTGGGGGGGTCCACCACTGTTATCAGGCTCATTACCAAGCTCTCTGCAGAGCTCTGACATGACAAAGACAAGGGAAACACGCATGTCTGTATTAGTGTGTGTGTGTGTGTATGTGTGTGTGTCTATATTAGTGTGTGTGTGTGTGTGTGTGCGAGCGTCCTTACGCTGTGCTGGCTCTCTATCTCCTCGTGTTTCTGCTGGAGAGCCTGGGAGGCTCTGATGGAGTCTCCTATGGCCCAGTGAGTCCTCAGCTGCTCCAGACCTGGGCCCTCCAGCCAGTTCACCACCTGCACAGACACACACACACACATTCACAGACACACAGACAATGAATACAGTGACCCACTAACACCAATTAGAGACCTGGTGGGGAGATGGGAGGGTAGTGGTCTGCCAGCAGCATACTTCCTGGGGATACAGGGCCCTGATTGGACAGGATACTTGGTTGAAAATACTAGTCATTGGAACACATTCTCGGAATGGGAAACAAGTACCCTTTGTACTTTGTGTTTGGTAAACTTTGTTAAACATCTAACATCTAAATGTGTGTGTGTGTGTGAGCGATAAGTGTGTGAGCGTGTGTGTGTGTGTGTGTGTGTGTGTGTGTGAGGATGTGACCCACTGTCAGGCCCTCAGGCTGACAGTCCCTCTGACCCGATTAGAGCTCCAACCAGCCAGCGACATGAGAAGGCTGACTGGGTCCCCCACCCCGTCCAGACTAGAGCAGAGGCTGCCTGGCCAGCCCACCAGCTGGAGCAGCATCCACACCAGCACAGAGGGGAGCAGCAACACTGGACTGGGCTGAGACGACTGACATGGTGGGGAAAAGCCTCCGTGTTGATCAACAGAGACGTTTCCTCAGCATCATCCTTCAGCCAGGCCACCCCCCCACCCCCACCCCCTGCTCCCCCAACACATACAATTCCCCCATTGCTTGCAGCCTTCAAGCTAACAATCACCCCTTTTCTCACAGCGACCCAGTCCCCCCCCCCTCCCATAGATGAGAACTAGGCCAACCACACACACCCCCGCCAAGACAACTTAATCCTTCAGGCTGCCGTTCGACATCTCCGTTGTCATGGCAACTTGCTCCTCAGCACCTCCGCCACGTCTCAGTAATCATGATAGCTCTAGACTATCTGTCCTAATCTGGTCTCCTCAACTCTGTCAGATCACCATCTTAGTCTCCGTCTCCCTCCACCTACGCAGCCGGCAGCACTCTCCCCTCTTCTGCGCCCTCTACTGTGGGTTCTGTTTGCAGTGTGTTTGTGCCTGTGTTTGTACATGCATGGCCTTGGCGTGTGCGTGCATGTGCGACACCAGAACTGTACATACTAGTGTTCTATTTGTGGTGAGGTGTGTGTGTGTGTGTATGTATAAACATGACCTTGGTGTGTGTGCCTGTGTGTGTGTATGGAACAGTACCCACTGTATTTACTGAAGTGTGTGTGCATACCTTCATGACCATGGTGTGTGTGTGTGTAGGGTACTGTATATATTGAATTTGATAATTTCCTATGCGCATGTGAGTGTGCGTGTAGGGTAGTGTACATATTGAAAGTGTTAACATACTGTGTGTGTGTGTGTGTAGGGTACTGTACATATTGAAAGTGTAAACAAAGTGTGTGTGTGTGTAGGGTAGTGTACATATTGAAAGTGTTAACATACTGTGTGTGTGTGTGTGTGTAGGGTAGGGTACATATTGAAAGTGTTAACATACTGTGTGTGTGTGTGTGTATACCTGCAGGACCTTGGTCTGGATCTCCTCGAGCTGGTTGCGTTTGCTGCGCTGGCGGCAGACCTCCTGGTAGCGAGTGTACTGCTCCCTCAGGGAGTCCAGCAGCTTCATGACCTGGGGCTGGGCCAGCAGCTCCTCGTCCATGGGAGACCAGGCGGGACCGCCCCCTCCGCCGCCCTCCGACCCGTTGAAGCGGCGCTGCTGCAGCTCCGACAGCAGCTCATGACCTGGGAGGAGGAAGTGACCATCGTGAGGAAATGATTCGATATAATTTGATAAAGGACAGGGACCAGAGTGGAAGTGTGCACTTCTGTGTGCGTGTCACAAAAGGTTCCTCTTAGTATGAAATTAATCGTGAATAGGATCCTGATCCGGGCTTCCTCCTAGTACCTGCTACATCTCTTCAGGCTCTTCACACAACAAAACAGGATTTTAAATGTCTGCTTCCTGCGAGCAGACAACAAACATCCTTCCTCTCCCTCCCTCCCCCTCTCTCTGTTTTTTCAAGAGTGAAAGAGACAAACACCAACATAGCTAGAAAACAAAGCCATGTGAGTATTCATTATGCAAGGCGCAGAGTCCACAAGAGGAGAGAGGGAGAAAGGAAAGGAGGGAGAGGGGAAGAGAGCAAGGCAGAGAGAGAGAGAGACTCCTACAGTGGGTTACTTTTGACCAGAGACTGAGAGAGAGAAAGAGAGAGAGAGAGCCTCTGACACAAAGGTCCTTTTATTGCCCCTGCTGCTCTGGCCTGTCGAACCAGAGACTGGATAAATATTTTCACTGTCGTAAAACAGCTCTAGCGACACTCTCCTTTAATCTTCATTCTGCTGAAGCAGACGACAATGTTGCCCCGCCAATCCAGCTATAGTTAGCCCGCTTGTCTCTTAACTGCTAACCTGTCAGTAAGGAGATTGTTAGCTTGTAAAGCCCGCACAGACATTGCTTACTAAAGAGGTTAGCAGCTGAAAACAGGGCCTTACTGCAGGCACTGCTAATCGCAATGTTTGATATCGTACCACTGTGCATCTTGGGTAAAACAATCAAACTGCTCAGAACTGTGTAGAAAAAAAGCATCTGGATTTGGAAGGAGCATAAAGGATATATTACCAGTCTGCAGAACCGTTTCAGGATCAAGAGTTGGTAAGAAGTTACAATCTGGAGGCCTGTGAGAAGAAGGAGTACATGACATCACGTATAAAGCACGTTAACACCCAACACCTTGATACACCAAACTTTTCTTACGATAGAAAATGTACGGAGGATGTAGAGAAGGTTCAGACGTTTGTCTCACCTGTCTTTGTCGACCTGGCAGGCTTTCTCACTCTCGTTGATGACAGACAGTTCATCCAGAAGGTTGGAGGACTCCTTGGTAAACTTCTCAAAAACCTGAGACAGAAACACATGGTGGTGAGTCATTGACAAGGTTATGTGAGGGGGATAGAGGTCAGGCTGTCATGTACGTTCATTATTAATATGTTCTGGTCAGAATCTCACCAGTCTCTTGTTGACCCAGTCCACATGGTCGTACACCAGACTGCCTCCAAACTCATCGGTCAACTGACACGGCTCGATGTAGCGTGTCAGCTTATTGGCCGACACCAGGATCACCTGGAACGCAGAGGGGGGGAGGGTTAAAAGGGGTTATCCTGAGCGGCTAGTCCCCTCTCTGCAAGCTGTTTGCATTTGTCAGCCTCATCCTTCCTGAGGCCTTGCACAGCCTAGTTGGAGTTCTGCTCATTCTGCACCATGGGGTAGGGAGCCAACAGCTGCACACACATACACACACACCCCAGAACAGCTGCCACTTGGGAGGGGTCGTGCACACACACACACACACACACACAGACACCACATTCCGCAAACATCCTATGAGACAGACAGGGGAGGGACCAGGGACGAGGGACGAGGAGGAAAAGAGTGTCAGCTGAAAGAGAGACATCTCCTCTCATCAATGCCAGGTCTTTTCCTAAAGCTGTGAACATTTCTGCCTTCCTGGTGTTCAAATCTAGTTGTGTAATATGTGTGTGTATATGTGTGTGTGTGTGATCATTTGCTGGCCACCCGTAAACATTCTGGGACCCAGATTAAAGAGAGAGCTGTAGTGACATAGCCAGCATGAAGCGATCAAATGAGAGATTAAACCAGAACGAACTGAATCTTTTCCGTCCCCAAATCCAACCGTCAGCAGAGTGACCTAATCTGGAAATCTTGTCTTTAATCAATGTCAAGCTCACATAATGACATACTCTTATAGCTCAGCATAAAACACACTGATCCTGAACGCACCCGACGCTCTGCAACACATCACTGGCTGACAGCAGAGCTGTTGAATGCCTGCCAAGTGTTCTCTGAACGCTGCAAGGTTAGCTGTAGGACGCTAGCAAGCCCTCAAACTGAACCAGCAGCCTCGCTGGAGCGTATGGGCGGCAGGGTCACAGGAAGAGGCCAACAAAAGCAGGTACTCGAGAGTATCAAAACGCAGCCCTTCAGTCGATAGGGCAAACTGCAAGAAGCTACTCTGGAGTATTGAGCCGCGGCCCCAGTGTCAGAACCACAGAGCCATTGTTGACCGTCCCAGTGTTGATTCTGCTCTCTCTCTCTCTCTCTCTCTCTCTAATAGAAGAGTTTCTTTGTCCTCTACGAGATCAGACCATCACTTGGGGTGTGTGTGTGTGTGTGTGTCATCTGACTGAAGACAGAGGTGACTGGCAGCCAGGCAGGCAGAGGGGCTATACCTATTTGGCAGGCGTTCATGTCCATATGCTGCAGCAGTCATGCCCTGCCAGCCTGGAGGGTGAGCTGGTGCTGGTACAGCCGAGCTCAGCCATCAGTACAGAGATACTGAAGATGCCTCCGGAAGGGTGCCGTCTGATGACTATAGCAGCTCCTCACAGGCATGAAACTAGGTCAAACACAATGAGCCAGTATCTCTCCTAATCTCGTTCATCGCCATAGTCGATATTTGGCCTCTCTTCTCTGCTCTCATCCCGTCTCCTGCTCCCCTCCTCTCCCTTCCTCCTCTGTTCTCGTTTCCTACGCCTCTGCCCAGATTACTCCTCGTCTCTGCCTTCTCCTCTCCTACACCTTTGCTCTCTCTTCTCCTTCTCTGCTCTCCTCTACCTGGCTCTCTCCTCTGCCTTCCACGGCTCTCGCTCCTCATGCTTCCTTTCTCCAACTCCAATTATGTTCCTCCTCCTCTTCTTCAGTGGAGCCATCTGTTTCAGTGCTGGAGATCAGGGGAGGCTGGAGGGTACTCTTGGCCCAAATCAACACTCATACTGTTGAACTGCAACTAGTACAGACCTCTACTGAACGACATGGGACTCACCCAAGCATGCGTAAACACAAAAACACACACCGTTGTGGATGACGCTGTCCTTACAGTGACATGAACTGCTGACTGCCGTTGCCAAGCAACATGACCATATTAGTCCATGCCGAAAGAGAACATGTTGCAGACACAAGGTCAGAGACAAACTCTGCGCTTTTCATTCCAATCCTCGTTCACTGTCCTGCTTGTATCTCTCGGTCCCCTTCACCTATCTGATCCTTCTCTCACCACTTCCGCTCCTCTCCTTTTTCCTCTCTCCACTCCAAATCCTTCATTTCAAGAGAAGGCTAAAAGAAACCTGAGAGAATCCTCCAGCGGGAACCCACAGGCCATATGGAGCAGCACCTATGAATATTTAATAACTACTCTAAATCTATCCCAAAGACAATACCATCCATCAGCCCCTCGTGATACAGCCTAAACCACCACACACACAAGGACTAAGGGTATACTAATACCACTCTGGCCTGGGGCCAACTTCAGGGTACGCCTTAGTTGGAGGTGACAGACGGCTTCATTAATGGTCAAATCTATACGGGCAGCTCCTCGGGCTATACACAGTGGCAGGCAATGGCTGATGTATAGGCTGCTGATGGTGCTAGGACCTTCGACATTGAGACACAAACACACGCAGACGAACACACACACACACACAGGTACTCACCTCGAAGCCCAGTCTGTCCTTCTCCTTCCAGAAACAGAAGTGGGTGACCTTCTTGTCCCAGAATTCGTCCGGCTTCACCACACACACCAGCGACACCTCTGCTGGGATCACGTTCTACAACAAGGCAACACGGAGCTGTTGTTTACAAGGGGACCACTAGGCTTTCAAACTTCCACACGCCTTTCCACACAAGGACAGGAATGACCCATCTCCCTTGTCAAACACACCCCTCTAATGATCGCTCTGAATATTCATGAGCATAATGATTAATTAGTGAGGGGGTGGACCAGATGTTTGAACACCAGTAGCCCCGGGGGACCAATCCACCTGCAGTACATTAACAGCTTTCGGCCAATCAGAACGCGAGGGCAGACCACACAGCACATAGATGGTTTTGTGGCTGCGTCTCTCTCGGTCTATCGTCTGTCTGGCCATGGCCACTGCACAGAATAATAGGCCGTAAGACATCTCACAAGCCCCCCGTCAACATGACACAGCATCATGTCTGATAAGGCTCATCTACCTTCGGAGGAGCCACCCGGTAGAAGAAGACAAACACACTTTGGGGAAAAGGGTAGCAGATGGGTTGTGTTAGTGATTCTGGTCATACCTGTAGCATGAGCACAACTGTCTTGACAATATTCCACTGTGACTTGCGTCCATCCACAATGACAGTGAAGCCTCTGGCCTTGCATTTGTCACTAAGGAGACGGAGAGGAGGGGGAGACAGAGGGGGAGATGGACACAGGTGGGCATAGGAGATGATTAGACTGAGACGCTGGCAAAGTAATTGCTTCTAATGTATCTCGCAACGGTAAAGGTGGGTGTTGGGAGTCATCGACGGAGGCCGACCTCCGGTGATGATGGTAATAGTCTACTTTGAAGGTCTGGGGGCGTCTTGAGTGAGTGTGTGTGTGAGTGTGTGTGGGTTAACCTGGGGATGCTGAGAAGATAGTCCAGTGTAGAGCTGAGCTCCTCCATGCTGGTCTGTTCTGTACATAGTGGGATGGTGAGGATCAGCCCACTCCTCCTGTCCTTGCCCCCTGAACACAAGCACACGCAAAATAACCTTTCAACAAACAGGAAGACACGCACGCGATACTTAAACAGTTGTGTTCGGTGTCAAGAAGTTGTGTTGAGTAAATGTGCTGAGAAAAGATCAGCAGAGAATATCGAAAAGCGTGCGAGTGCGGGGCTGACTGGAGAGGAAAATACCAGTCAGCTTGGCCCGGCAGAGAGAGAGAGAGAGAGTCATCAGAAACTTGGCTTGCGAGGCTCTTCACTGGCCAAAATCACAGAAACCTCTAGTTGCTGAGGTCTATGGAGAGTCAAACTCAATAGTGCCGGGATGGCTAGCATTTATGATGACTCTAATTCTTGTATATCTTTCATTGGCAGCTGACTACGCATGAGAGTGCCATCTTTATATGATTTGGACTGGCAGGCTAAAAGCTTCAGCCACGGCTCAGCTTTAACCCCAGCCCCAGCTCTATTGCCCCAGGCCCCTTTCTCCTATCCCAACACAGCCAAGCTTCCCCTAGTTAACAGACATCGAAACTAGGGCCAGATCTAGTAAACAACAGTAATGATGGCCTCTCTCTCTCAGTTTCTCTCGCTCTCTTCGTTTCTCTCTCTCTCTCTCATGTAAAACACACCCACAAAAACAGCTCTGAGGCAGAGCAGTGAAGAGGAATGCGGGTAAAGAAGAAAATGTCTACTCCTAAACCAAGTATTGGAGTAACTTTATTGAAGGGTTATCTTTACTGCAAGTTCAGAGTACACTAAACAAGGGTTCTGAGCTTTTCCCCTTCCATAGTGGGCTACACTCGTGTGGCTAATCTGTAGCCTACTACTCTGCTTTTGGAGTGAAGCAGCCGGCATTAGTAACCAGTTAATACTCATGTGACACTGACTGTAAAGCTCTTGCAGTATTAGGTCTTACCTGACAGAAAGGCCAGTCTCTTCTTCAGAATGGGCAGGATGTTTGTGGCCTCCATGGTGGCTCCTTCCACCCTGCAAACTGAAACAATCATGACAGTATAAGGGCTCAAATCAAGCCAAACAGTCTCTTCAACACACAATACACAAATGGTCATTGTCGATTAAACACCATGGTGTTTTACCTTTTTGTAAATGCAAAAGATCGGCACACTTAACCAATCAACTGCCTATAGGATGGGGTATGCACAGTCATGAGTGTAGCCTATGTTTTGCCAAACTGAAACTTGGGGTTCCTCATAATAACCCAGTGAATATCCATCCTGGTTGAAGGCTAAGGTGTTCCTTGCACTAAATATGGTGTAACTTGCCAGGAGTGGGAGGAACCATTTCAAAACCATTAGCTGATTACATTGCTGCAGCCATAAATCCCAAGTCCCAACTCTGATGTCCATAATGTCCACTCCCGTGATTCCTGGGGTCTAAAACCATCTGATACACATTTTCATTTCATTGTCCGTGATCACACGGTTTGGTAAGGAGGCATTCTGGACAACACACATGACACAAATTTGGCTTCCTCTATGTCCTTCATCAAGAGCCAAACTGGACCACTATGAGTGGATCCGTCTGAATCATCCGATCGGATATGACACGAGACAAAAGCCTACAGAGGAGCACCCAAATCGGGCCCGGAAAAAGCAGCGTTCCGATGTCTTTTAAATGACCCGTATTAAACAGCCTCATATGTTATACTTCATACCCCATCACAAATATGAGCAGTGAATCCTAAAAGTCACACATTATTAACGTCCCCCATGTAAATAGAGAGGTACGGTGTGGCTGAGTACCATGAGGTTTTCTGTAAAACTGGCAACAGCCAGTAGGGAGGGAGGGGGAGACTCCAGCCCGCTACACTGTTGCAGCAAGCAGACACAATGACCTATATCTGTGTTATTGAATGACATCTCTACCCTTATTTCATTACGATAGTATACTCGAGTAAATTCTATACATGAAAGCCAGCGAAAAATGTAGCATTTAAGAGCTTACCTCAGACAGAAGAGAACGATTTCTGTGTCATTATCCGATCGGGAAAGATGTAGAACTGGAGTTGAAACGCAGCTGTCCTCGCGGCAATCCCGATTGTTTATCAGTCTGATCGAGTTTCACCGATTTCCTGTAGAAAGCAGTCCATCACATCTGTACCATCAGCTTTGCGAAACGGGAAATCACGTATCTGTCATCATAGCAAGTTTCCAAAGGAGCACATCGCTTTTGAATCAACCAGCTTGCTTCAGTAGTAGGCTACTTAGTAGTACCAAAATGGTTTGATTCTGGGGGCTGGACCACAGTAAGAGAGGCCACTCCCGGTTGCCAGGTTGGGTAGCTGCAGTAGCCTATGGTTTCTCGTATGCCAGGCACTCACATTATTAAAAGCCTATTATACAGTGATATAATCTTTAATGGGAAACCTGTGTGTTTCGGAGATACAGTAATGCTTTGAATATATGTGACCAATGTTGTGATATTAGTCAAGAGATTAAAGGGAATACGCAATCTTTATTGATTGATTAATAGTAGCCTACACATAAATGCTGCATTTGTGTCATGCAGTCATAGCGTATACTGTAGAAAAGTGTTAGGTAGCCTTGGCCTTTTAGTACTAGTATCTGTGTAAAGTTCAACTTTATAATTGTTAGTAGGCTAGTGGCTCAGTGATCAGGATTCTAAGACAGACAAAATTAATCACGTATACTAAATATTATTATTATTACTAGTAGTATTACATTCAGTTTCATTGTATTCTTTTATGCGTTTTTATCAGCAATAATGTATTATGCAAAATAGTAGGCCTAGTTATAGCCTGAAAATCTTCATTCGTTTGGCGTCGTTGCTATGGAGACCGAAACAATTCTATCCTGCTATGAAAACTGGAGCATGGATAACTACCGTAGCTATCTAGTTGGCTAGCTAGATACAGCAAAACCACTGAATGCATTCTACTTTCATGAATGTAAAAGTGTGTGTTATTGTAGCCTATTTCAATTGAATGAGGTAAGTATGTGGTTTGTAAGATTACATAAGGATGTGTCAAACCTTTAGATATAGATAGCTGAGCTGTACTTAGATAAGGTAAACTAGTACAAGTTTATCCCACTGCGAGCTAGAGCTATAGACTACAGTTACTGTAGCCTTAGCTACTGTAGTGGCAGCCTTCTTGTTTCTAAGTAGCTACTAACAACTTATATACCTGGATAAATACTTCAACGAGAGTGACGTGACATGTTAAATGTTAGGCTTTATCCAGTCTCTTGCCTTCTCACCTGACATTGTTTTGGGTTGTTCTCTCTGACTCTTTCCTGTCCACTGTCGACTGCATTTCTGTCTGGCTCTATTCCACTGTCTGTGTCCCTACAAGACATGATAGCTAATGTTCTAGGGAACACCCTGGACTCGGGTACTCACTGGACAGCCACTTGTGGTAAAAATGCTCAGGTAATGTGTCAATGACGCAGTTGTAAAGTTGAGTCAATCTGCAGTTCTCTTGGTGCATATTGCATTTTTTGTTACGATATATAGATACAGTGTAGTACCTAGTTAATTGGTACATGGTGAGGATAGCACAGTTTACCTGGGTTAAAATAGGGCCATAAATTGGTGTGCATCTGTGTCTGTTCCAAAGGTGGGTCCAGTCCTCCAGCGCCCAGGACAGCTCCAGAGGAAGGCATCCTCCCAGAGAAGCTGTTTGCGGGGGGTGGAGACCTTGGAAGAGCTCACCTGGGAGAACTGGGATCTGGGTGGGGAGTTCACCAAAACCCTTTACCTGAAGAACGTCCACAGCAAATTGCAGAAGCTACGCTTTAGGTGAATCTGGTGGTAGATGGGAAACAATTATGAGGCAAAGTGCACAGTTTTAATAAACAAACCTTTCATAATGTTAATGTCAGCAGCAACATTAAGTGGACAAATTACCAACTGACTACCATTAAAACACAAAGCTTACATTAATTTACTTGTTTTCCTCAGGCCTCCGGTGTCCAAGTTCTTCACCACCCTGTTCCCTCAGCTAATCGTCCTCAGTCCAGGAATGTCCTACTCCCATGCCTGTCACATTCCACCCGCTCGACAGGGTACGCATCTTCTCCCCCTGGCCAGAGTGGAGAAATGCATGGGGAGCGATTTGTGTCACTAAGATCCCCATAGTGAAATCTACAATTAAATCCATGGAACTATTTATCAACTGAATCATTCATTTCTGCTCATTCTTGATCTTGTCCTCTCATCGGTGGCAGTGTGAGTACCAGGACAGTATTGAGTTCCAGAGTAAGAATGGGTTATTCCAAGTGTGTCTGCGTGCCACCATCCCTCGCCACACCCTGGAGATACCCGAGTCCGTCCTGCTGCCTCCCTGCGCTGTGCACCACTCCTCTCAGTCAACCTTCCTGTTCCGCAATGCCAGGTAACAGACAATCCCACCAGTGACTGCTTGGGGTGTCTAAGATAGGAGACCAATCATGTTAGAAATATGGGTTCTTGTGTATGTGTAAGTACATTTTATGTGTGCCTTACTGTGGCCCTCTCTGCCATGGTCCCTGGTTTGTGTGTGTGTGTGCATGTGTGTGTGTGTGTCCCTTCCAGTAAGCTGCAGACAGGATTCCAGTGGGAGGTGACCACTCCATTCCAGCTGTCCCCAGACAGAGGAGTACTGGGGCCTGGACAGGAGTGCCGTGTTACGGTGGTCTTCCGACCACAGGAGGCGCTGGTGTACCAGAGAGAGGCCAGCTGTGCGTTCGGGGATGACGGGGAGACCACCTGCACTGTGCTCCTACAGGGCATATGTGAGTGGCAGCTTTGTGGCGTCCTTCTGTCTATTATTCTTTGTATAAGGAACAGGAACGTTTACAAAAATATACTCAGTCATGCTACATGCCACACATGCTCTGACATCCTCTGTCTATATAGTGGACAGCAGAGATCTACATGGACTGGTGAACATCTGTCGAAGCATTGCCTTGACGGTGTTTTGTGCCGGTGTTTCCTTCAGCTAAATACCCATTCCTGGAGATCAGTGCCCCTGGCCAGGAGGAGGGCTGTAAAGTGCTGGACTTTGGCAGCGTGGCCGTCAAAGCCTCTGTGGAGAAGCACTTTCGAGATCCTCAACAAGTCTTCTGTGAGCCAACATATATATATTTATTTTAGCTATATATATTTCTTGACCTATTTCTCACTTTGATCATTCTGTCTGTGTCTGTGTCCTGTCCTCCTCCAGATGAAGGGCATCCTTCAGTCTGTCCAGGTTCAAGCATCCTCCTCTGTCTCAGTCGGTGTTCCAGTGTTTGGTAGAGAAGGGCGAGGTGGCTGCGCGGTCTGCCGTCAGAGTACCCGTGTCCTTCTGCCCCGTGTCTGTGGACAGCAGCAGTGTGGACTACCTCTCCCTCACCTGCCCAGGGGGTCTCAACAAGACCCTCCTCAAACTCACTGGCAGCTGCATAGGTAGGCACCGTATATCACTCCATCATGGCCAGGCACCCCTCCCTTGATTCACCCTGACTTCTTGCTCTCCTGTAGGCCCACAGGTGTCTCTGTCCTCATCTGTACTGGACTTTGGCTGCGTGCAGGAAGGGGAGGAGTCTCTGCGGTCAGTGGACCTGGTGAACACGTCCTCCGTTGAAGCGCACTATCAGTTCGACCTGGACGGGGAGGGCCACAGCGTGTTCTCTCTCCGGCCAGCAGGGGGTACCCTGCCCCCCTACAAGCGCGTGAGCCTGAAGCTGCTGTACCGCCCGACCCACCCCATCGCCCACCACAGGAGGGTGGCCTGCCTGCTGCTGCACAGGGTCAGCGTTCACCCTCTCGCCCCTCGTTCTCTCTGTGTGGACCTCATATGGGTCACCCTCTCCACATTCTGCTTCAGCCATCATAAGAACTGTTCTGATATCATCTGTGCTAGTTCTGAGGATTGGCCATTGATGCTGTCATCCTGTGGATCTCTCTCTTGGGACAGGAGCCTCTGTTTCTGGACCTGATTGGCACCTGCCACTCTGAGCAGCTCAAGCCTGCCATCTTCAAACCCAAACACCTGCTTGTGTACCAGCATCACCTGGCCCGTGGGCTCACCCAGTACCCCCCAGACATGCTCAGTGCCATGCTGGCAGAGGGCAAGCTCCAAGTGGACCCACAAGGGGCGCTGGTCCTACCTGAGGTACATGGGATGGGGAGGGGTAACTTGATTCTGCCCAATGCCTAACCCTAAAGTCATATGCCAGGAATAACTTAGCCCTTGGCCTCTTCTGCAGCACCTAGCCATGGAGCCTGCTGGTCCGGAGACAGCCAGTGTGGCAGTGCCAGCCAGGGCTTTGACAGAGAAAGGTCCCATGGAGGAGTACTACCAAAGCTGCTCAGGGGGTAAACGTCATGAAGGAGGACGTGGGGAGGGGCCCGGAAGTCACGTGACCTTAGAGCCTCCTAAACTGATGTTCCACCCGGGCTCCACCTCCCTGCCCGTCGCCATCACCAACCACACCAAGGGCAAGCTCAGGTACTACACCCTGCCGTGGTGCCCCAGGGGCAAGGCTCAGTACACCCCTGCCATGGTGCCCCAGGGGCAAGGCTCAGTCACAACCACACCAAGGTCAAAAAAGGAATGAAGTTGTGTTTGTTCTGTTTTCCAGCGTGTTTGTGGACCCCTGCTGCAGACTCACCCTTCTCTGTTACACCGTCATCGTGTGACCTGGGACCCCTGAAGTCGACGTCATTCAGGGTCACCTACACGCCCAAGCAACACAACACCTTCCATGGCGGCCAGCTGGAGTGCTTTTCTCTGTACAAGGTAAGATTTGTAGAGTTATTCCAACGAGCCTGATTCTAATGATCAGACAATGGGAAGTTCACGGCCTTGAGATTATTCCACCACCACAAAACCCCAAATCCCTAGTGAAACATCTCTGTGTTTGTTAAAGGCAGAGTCTACTTTCTTACCAGGTGTTGAGTGACCATCGCCATGTGGAGGACAGCACCATCTGCCCCTCCTGGTGTCTGACGGTCAGGGTCGTAGGTCACTCCTTCCAGCCTGGCAGAGAGCACTTTGTTCCCCGGCTCTCCCTGCAGCCCCCCCCAAGTGGTCAGGAAAAGCATAACACACACGTCCGAAAACCCACCACCACTCTCCACAACGGCCTGGGTACATATCGCTGTGTGTTTCTCTCTGTGTGTTGCTCACCCATCCCTCCCTTTCAAGGTGTTCCCCGGCCTGAGCATGGAGTTCTACAGCACCGTCCTGCTCCAGAACACCAGTGCCCTTCCCCTGATCTACACCCTGGACCCGGAGCAGAGCCCGTCTGTGTGTGTGTTCCCCTCCTGCGGACTGGTCCACCCTGGACGCCACCACATCCTCACACTCAGGACCACCCCTTCTAAGGACAACCCCCCAGAGCTGCCCCTGACCCTGCAGCTGAATGCAGACCCCAAACACACTCAGGTACACACACACCCACACACACTTTAGTTATTCATCGTACAAGTGATCCATTTATGCATATATGTTAAGTGTGTGTGTGTGTGTGTGTAGGAGCTGAGTGTGGTGAGCCTGGTGGAGAAGCCACGTGTGTGTTTGGAGGGAGACGGGAGTCTGTTCTTCAAGCCCACCGCAGTGGACTCCAGCTCCCAGCGCCTCTACCGGATCAGGAACTTCAGCAGGCTGCCCCTGCAGTTCAAGTGGATGATCTCCGCATCGGACCAGCAGGTGATCTCTGTGAAACCAGACTCAGGGGTCCTGCAGCCCAACGAGAGCTCGGTGAGACACAGGGACAGGTAGCGGGTTGGTCTGCTAACTGTTGGGATGACACTGTGGGTGAACTAGCCTGGCTCTTGTAGGTGCAGATGTGGTCCTTCACTCCGATGGAGGAGATGGGGTACAGCCTGAAGCCCAGCCTCACCTTCTGGCCAACCCAGATGCCTGATTCCAGGAAGTGTCGCCTCCCTCTTAAGATTGTAGGGACGGCTTCTGAGGGCTCGATTCAGGTGAGGCTCTTTTAGTGCTTTGGTGCGTGTGGGTGCCTGGCCTGTGTATGTTCTAATTTCAATTTTTCTTTTTCTGCCCAGGTTGAAAATCCAGTGCTGGAACTGGGGGAGGTGTTGGTGGGGGGCTACAGGTCCTTTGAGATTCCCCTGGTCAACAACGGAACCTGTGCTGTCAGCTTCTCTCTGAGTGTAAAACAGAACCAGCTGGACTCTGCTCCAGCCCACAACACTTCTTCTGAACACAACGGTACCACCACAGCTAGAAGGCTGCATGTTTCACATCAGCTGTTACTTCACTGTCTGTACACTAGCTGTCAGACCTAATGTCAATACTCTCCAATACTACAGCATATCCACACACCAGATAGATGGGTTTTATTTACAGGTCATCAGATTTTTTCCCCCTGACCTTTGGTGTATAATTTTCCAGCCCTGGAGCTGGACTCAGAGAAGGGAACCATAGCAGCCAGGTCCAGACTGCTGGTGCGGGCCACAGTGAGGCCTTCCAGACGGGCCCAGTACTCCTGGACTATCAGCTACCAGATCCTCAGCTCCAAAGGTGAGGCTTGACCCATCACCTGTGTCTCTCTGTCAGTGTTGCATTCTCCCCCTGGTCCGAATCATCTCTATCCCCGCTCGCTCTCTCCCTTCTCATCCCTCTCTCCCCTACTCACCCCCTCTCTCTCCCTCTCTCCCTCTCTCCCTCTCTTCCTCTCCCCCCTCTCTCCCTCTCTCCCCTCCTCTCCCTCTCCCTCTCTCCCCCCAGAGCGCGTGCTGGCGGAGCCCCAGGCGGTGTGTGAGGTCCGAGGGGAGGCCGTGTTCCCCATCCTGGAGGTGAGTGACATGCGCAGCAGCGGCAGTGCGGAGCGGCTCAGCAAGCTGCAGCTGTGGAGCCTGTTCTCCCTGGACGCCCTCAACGCCCACCTGAGCCGAGACCCCGCGCCCTCCGAGCTAACCTACCGCCTGCCCACCAGACACAGGTCAGAGTGCACTCAGGACCAGCGACCCTCCACCCGTGTTACTAGACACGTCGGGCGGTATCGCGCAGTTCCTCGAGAAAAAGAGGGGCTTTGATAAATGTGTTTTTTCATTTCTGACACGTTGTTCTGACCCCTGCAGTCTGCGACGCTGTCCGTCCGTCTTCACGGCGGCCATGTTGGATTTCAACTTTGGCGCGGCTCCGCTGGGCTCTGACCCCTCCTGCATGCTGCTCATGTTTGAAAACACAGGCAGCATCCCTGTAGACTGGTGAGACACACCGCCTAACTCACACTCCTGGAAACCCGACCTGAATGGAATGTTATTAAGACACTCTCTTCTTCTCCCCCCGCAGGTCATTCCTATTCCCAGAGGACCAGCAGATAGAGCTGGAGTACTGGGCCGACACTGTGGAGTTCAGCCCTTCAGAGCTCCACCAAATGAAGGTCCAGGATAACAGGCTGTTCAGTGTCAGTCCTCGCACTGGCAGACTGCTGCCTGGCCAGCAGAAGGCAGTGCAGTTCAGCTACCGGTCAGTTTGGGGATTTAAGGAAATGACCGATGTGTCACCAACGTGCAGGAGTTGTTGTGGAAGTCATGTTCTATCTGTTCTCAGGCATGACTTTGCTGGGACCGACCGCCTCCCTGTCCTCTTCAAGCTGTCCCACGGCAGGGAGATCCTGGTGAGCCCTCAGCCCACGTCAGGAACAACCGTCGATCCTTTCAAGTGGACACGGCTTACAGCTGTTGTTTTCTTTGTGTGCGTCGGCTGTAGTTGAACTTCATGGGAGTGACGGTGGAGAGAGACAGACACTATCTCCACTTCACCTCCAGCAAACACATCTTCTCCCCTGTGGCCATCGGAAGCTTTAGCCCCCCCATACAGGTCAGACACCCAAGGATGGATGGATGGATGGCCTACCCATGTGTATTTTGTTTTGACCCTGTGCGTTTGGGGATGTCCATCCTCTCACCCTGGTCCCTGTGTCTCCCCCCCCCAAGGTGTATGAGCTGTATAACGGAGGGGCCGTCTCCGCCAGGTACCAGCTGGACACGAAGCCCCTGGAGAAGCTGACTGCTGAGAACTTTGACCACCTGGTCCTGCAGTGTCTCAACCCCCAGGGAGAGGTGCTGCCTGGGAGCTCGGCCCAGATAGAGTGGGTCTTCTCCCCCTCTGGAGGCCAAGGCATACAGCGTGAGTCCTAACCTCCTCTCCAGCCCACATCCAGCCACTCCTCACCCTCCCTGTCCTCCTCTACCTCGCTGGTGGAGCTGAAGCAGAGGAGAAGAGATTCAGTGTCTAGATGTCATATATAGTCTGTGTACAGTATCAGTAATGTGACATAGAGAATCAGGTGTGGACAGTCCATACAGGTGCAGTCCACCCAGCTTAACCAGGAAGCATCTTCTGTGTGTGTGTGTGTGTGTTTTCAGGTGGATATCCCTATCCATGTCCTGAATGGAGACTCTGTGCTGATGACTTTTGAAGGTTGTGGGTTTGATAAACAACTCCTGGGAGACTCTGTTCCTCTACAACTCCACGACACCTACCCGTCAGTGCCAAGTACTCAGAGAGTGCCCTTACCTGGCCAGGTGGGTGACGCATAGCCTTCTGGGAAATGTAGTGTTTGGATTTTAATGATTTTGATGTCACTTTTTTTTAAATCACGATTCACCAAGTGGTTGGTGTGTGTGTATGGGTACACGTGCACATGAGAGTGTATGTGTGTGTGTGTTGATGTTTGCGTGTGTGTGTCTGCACACAGGTGGTGTTCCTGTCGGAGGAGCGGGTGTCTCTAGGGGACGTCCCGGTGTGTACCAGATCCACCAGGATCCTCTTTCTCACCAACGTGTCCCGCACTGACACGGTCTATTACAGCTGGAACCTGGACGACCTGCAGGTACAGCGTCGGGCCTGTGTCCCCCCTGGGAGTCAGATGGCTAGCGGTTAGGGATCGTGCTATTAATCAGAAGGTTGCCGGTTTGATTCCCGGCAACCTTCTGATTACGCTTTGTCCTTGGGCAAGGCATTTCACACTACTTGCCTTGGGGGAATGTGGCTCTGGATAAGAGCGTCTGTTAAATGACTAAATGTTTGGTGAGGTGTGTTTCTCTCGAGGTGACGGACTGTGTGTACGTGTGTGCAGGTGGTGCAGATCCAGCCTGAGTGTGGCACTCTGGCTCCAGAGGAGAGCGTGCTGTGCATCCTTACACTGCAGACCTCCTGCAGACCCCAAATTCTACCAGATAGACCTCAACTGTGAGGTCAGCACACCCACACACACACACACACGTTTGTGTGGGTATCCTTGTGGAAACTGAAAACCCTAAATTAGAAACCTAACCCAAAACCCATGAAAACCCTAGATATAGCACTTGAACTTATAAGGACGAGGCAAATGTCCCCCTCAAGTTCAAACTAAACTTGTCGTCCTCATCGTCCCCAGGTGACTCTGGAGGAAGGAGTGCTCCGCTACCAGCATGCTCTGCAGCAGTGGGAGGAGGAGAAAGAGAGGCAGAAGAATGAGTTCACCCTCACAGAGAAGGATGTGCAAGATCAAGCCCAGAGACACACACACAGCAACCTTCAGGTCAGACACTGCCATTACAAAATAGGAAATGATATAATGATCATTTCATGAATCCTTATTTCTTCTACTACTAAACACCAATGACTTGTCATGGCGCAGGAAGGTGAACAAGCTCCACTGAGATCTGGCCCGGCAGTCAGGAAATACAAGGTAAGGTCAAACATTTAGACAAAGTAGATATCGTCGCATTCAGTTTCACACAAGGTCATCCTAATCTCCCACAACAGTCACTAAACTCTGAACACGAGCACGCTCAGTTTCTCCTCCCCCTCTGTCTTCCTCTCCATCTCCCCCTCCAGACCCTGCCCCCTATCCGTGCCAGCGCCAGCAGTTACCCCGCAGGAGTGCCCTGTGCCAGGCCCACTCGGGCGGAGAGGCGGGCCCAGAGAGAGGCTGCCAGCGCGTGGAGGAGGCCGGAGCCCCCCCAGGCGGCCCTGCTTCATCTGGGGGTGACGGCACGCTCTCACTCCCTGCTGGAGTTCCAGACCTTCTTCCCCTCACTGCTCAACACTCATCATGTGTACAGGTACAGTGGAACACGCCGTCAGCTCTGAGTTCCTCAGCTTAGAGAATACAATCAGAGTTAAACATTCAGTAAAAGTCTTAACTACCTTTATACTGATTAGACATGAGTGGAAAAAGATGTTGTCAAACCCTCAAATACTTGAACGACCTCCAGGTCCAACGCCCATCTCTCAGTGCCCAGTCCCAGTAGTGCCCCCTCTGCAGACCTGCCCCCACTCATCCACGGTCCAGAGAGAGAGATCCTCACCTTTATCCTCCCCGCCATTCTGAGGTAATTACACCAGCACCTTTACCCTAACTAGGAGACGTTTCTTGACTTCTAGGGATGCAATGCATACCCGACCTGTACTGGCTAACCCCTCCCCCAACCTGGTTCTCCATCTCTCTCTCCACCTCTCCAGGAGCTTACAAGACGACCCCTCCTTCCACCAGTCTCTGGTCAACACGGTGTCTGAACCTGTCCCCTACTTTATCCAGATCAAAAACAGCTCCAACCCCACAGCCTCTCCCTCCATGACCTCCACCCTGGATCCCACTGCTGCTGGGGGCACTGCCCCCCACAACCCTCCCTCCAGCCCCCCTCCACCCCTCCCTCCACCCCTCCTCCACAGCGGTTGCAAGGGGGGGAAGAGCAGCTCCCAGGAGCTTCCAGATCCCCCTCCACACCCCCAGATGGATGTCCAAAAGGCCATACGCAGTTAGCTGGGACTAGTTCCTAGTTTTACATGTGTTTCACAAAGATGACAGCACGTCGGTCAAGCTTTTGTTCATTGTGCTCCATCTCCCTGCCGTCCAGGTTTCCCAAGTTCAGTGACCTTGTGGAGGAGGTTCTGTTGAACACCATCCAGAACCTGATGACTGAGGCCTTCCGGGGCGAGCTGGTGCTCACCGCATGCCCTCGCATCATCGCCCTGCCACCGGTCTCTGCCAGGTAGGCTCTCAACACCAGTAATGACATAGGCGGCCCGCATTTGAAAACATGTAAGCTTGGTAGCAGATGCCTTATGGCTGAATGCTAGTCATTACCTTTCTTCACCTATGGATTGTTGTTGTTTTCTAGGAAGAACGGCTGTGGATTCAGGAGGGTTTTTCCCCAAGGTGTGGCTGATGCTGAGCAGAACAGGGAACCCAGAAACCCCCAGGGACATCAGTCCTGTGCCCCACCTGCCCCCCTCCTTGAGCCTGCTGAACAACCTGTTACCCCCCCCATCCCGCAGTCCCCCCACACGGACTGACCTGCCACACCACTGAAACAGACTGCATCACCAGTCTGGATGACCTTTTCACACCAATCATTTGATATGTAGTAAAATAGACTAATAATTCAGAATTAAGAATTCAGTCAATTCATCCTTTCTCTTTAAACTGTATCCCTTCAGATTCACTTCTAAGCATAGCCGACATGTATCTCTGTATAGCTTACAGCTGTTACTGGGCTAAATCAATAAAGGATGTTCGTGGGATTCACTTCATAACTCCTGTTCATAAATAGATGAAGACAAAAACCCAGATGACAACGGAAGGTTTTATGTTTTTTTGTAAAAGTTTATTAAAAAGGAATTTAGTCCACAGTAGTTAAGACTTTAGCGCCTACAATATAAAAAAAAAGTGTACACCCCAAAAAGCATTCAAACAAAATGCCTGGATAAAAGGGATAAATAAAACAAGTTTTTTTAAAACATTAAAAAAACAACAACTCTGAATAGTATGAATGAACGCACTGTCGGGCCATGGTAACTAACTACAGTGTTTCTTAGAATCAACACCAGCTAACATGGTGTGGTGAGCCTGGGGCCGTGCCTGTGTTTGGCCTCACAGACAGGTAGAGTTGGCTACAGCACTTACAGAAGGTGCCAGGAAGGAGGTGATGTGGGAATATACTGCAAATGCTTGCATGGCAGACAGTGCTTGGTTTTAAAAAGGGAAGTTTACTAGAATAGTCCCAACCCAAACTGGCAAGAGTTTTGACAGTCTCACCTGACTCTGGAGGAACATCTCCGATCAGAGGAAGAAGTCACCTCACCCTCAAAGTGAGGACAGCTTACTGGAAGGCACTGGGGCACGCTAACCTGCACTTTCACTAGAATGTCTCCAGGGGGCGTTCATAAAAACATGACATCAAATCAGCAACGACATCCGAACAGTCAAATAAACAAACTCATGTAATGCTTGTGAGGACCAGGGAGATGGATATGGGGGGTGGGGGTGGGGGGCTGACGCTGGTGGGTGTGGGGACCCCAGGCCCAGGCCGTTTGGTGACGCGGCAGGAAGGTGTGGAGGTGATGAAGCAGCAGCAGGATAAAGGGTCCCTAAAGAAAGGCTGCGTTTGAATCCATTCAACTAGCTTCCTTCCCTGGTCTCCTCGCCTCCTCCCTCAGCAGAGACATGGTGGCCTAAAGCAGCACTGTGGAGACTTATTAAACGTCTTATACACCAGCACTGTTACTGATAAAAAAGGAGACATGGAGAGGAGGCTAGCTGAGACTATGGAGGGTCGGCCATAGTTGGAGCACTAATAAGTGTATGCACAGGATGTGGCAGGGTAAGGGGGGGGGGCTGACAAGTGGTAAGTCATATCCCCAGGAGGAGTCTTCTCTCCTGGCCATGTCTCCTCTCCCCTCTACTCTGTGGGGCTCTGGGCATCTGCTAGCAGCTCTGGTCTCAGACACTCGATGGGGCACTGGATGTTCTGGAGGAAAGAACGTGAACGGAATCAGACATGTTTTTTTCCACTCCGGTAAAAGAGAGACGTACAAGTCATCGGTCCAGCCAACCCACCAGTTTGCGCAGGGCGTTCTCTCTGTATCGGGTGAAGGCGTCGGAGTGGACGGGCTGGAGGAGGTCTACGTCCACCTCCGTCTGGCCTCCTGGCCTCCGGCAGTTCTCACAGCGCCAGCCCTGAGAGGGGGAAGAGAGATGAATACAAACACACACACCCACACATGAATACACACACTCACACACAGTACAAACACAGACACACAGCCCACACACATACACACAGTACAAACAAACAGACACACACAGCACACACACACACACACACACACACAGTACAAACAGACACAGCCCACCCACACCACACACACAGGTTCCTGGCCCACCTGTTGGCCTCCATAGCAGGTGCAGGTGCAGATGGCTCCCAGGTATTCCTTCTGCCACTGGTTGCCCACCTGGTACATCTTCCCATCGTCGTAACAAGTTGATTCATCTACAGCGCCAGACAGGAGAACATGGGGTTATACACCTCAAATCATTATGAACATGTACCGTAATGACTGATGAGATCGGTGAGACACATACAGTAAGATAAGACAGATAGATATAACATGTGTGTGTGCGTGTGTGTGTGTGTGTCTGTGCTGTGTGTGTGTGTGTGTGTCTGTGCATGTGCCTTGTTCGACTCACGTGGTTCACACTTGAACTCTCCCTTGCCGTTGCCCAGGCAGGTGCAGCTCATCATGTGACCGTTCTCAGCATGGCGGTCCCACTTCTCCCCGATGCGGTAGTTGTTTCCGTTGTCATGGCACCATTCTGTCCGGGAGGAGGGGAGTGGCCAGGTCAAGGTAGAGTTGGGAGTCAGAAGGCATCAGATGCACTGTCTTTTTCAGTCAGGTCAATCCACAATGTCGCTGAAACACCATATACACTTGTGTTGTTGCATCCTCTGGAACGGACCACAGGTATCCCACTCCTTGGGACTGAAGGCTCTCATTGGACCAAATTCATCACATCCACACACACACACACACACGTCATGTGAGGCGGTTGACTTATGACCTCAGCAGTCATTCATGATGGCAGTCTCAGAGTTTAGTATCGTCTGGTTACAGACTGACAATACAAACCTGAGACTCAAGCTAAGCTGGCAGCGAGCCGAACCCCTCTACTGCCATGTGACCCTTTCTCACACATGGCGCAGAGAATGGGAGCTAGCATGGGCAGACCTCAGCTATATCGAACTCTAATGGTGCTACATCGAAAAAAGGTATCAACGATTACCATGGATTTTATATAATTGGAGCTGAAAAATGGGTTCAATTATAGCAAGTTATATTTATATAATAATTATATGTCAAGTTAACACGAGGTCAGCCCATGCTAGGATAGATTACATGTAGTGTTGCAAAGCATGCTGGGATGGGTTTTAGTCACTCACTAGATGAATCACACCTGAAATGTCCGCTGCCCAGCCCCAGACACCTGCACCACAGTTTAAAGCCTGTGTCAGACATGCGCTCCCACTCCGAGCCCACCTCGTGGTAGGTGGCGGTGAAGGTGTCGTAGCACACGTCCCTGTTGGAGAGCACGTCACCGGGAACTGACCCGAGAGAGGGAGGAAGAGGAAGAGATCCATTATCATCTGCACGTTAACAAACGTTACTTTATGTCAGCCCTGAGACTGAACATTCGACTGCAGTTGAGAGAGATTGAGGCATGAATGGTCCACTGGAGAGCAACTGGGCGATCGGTATGCCAGAAAACGCCTCTTCTAATGCGGGTTGAGGCGATTTTTTTTTACCCGCGTTGCCGACGGTGACCACCTCCTCCAGGATCTTCTCCTTGTGCGAGCCCCTGGCGGCCTCCACGATCACGTTGTAGGACGCTCCGGAGGTCAGGCCCACCAGGGTGGCGCTGGTGGACGTGCCGGGCAGATGCATCTGAGGGGGAGTAGAAACGGCCAGTAAGGATTGTGTGTGTGTGTGTGTGTGTGTAACTTTTTCTTTAAATTGTCTTGGTCCTCACAAGTTCAATTGTTATTTTTAGGGGGGGTTAGTATTAGAATTGGGGTTAGGAGTTTCAGCTAGTTTTGGGATTAAGGCATGCACCAACCTGGAAGCTCTTCTCCTCCAGGTGGGTGATGGGATTACACGACACCAGGTACTCAGTGCTGTGTGGAACCGGTTGCCAGGCGATGGTGGTGTGAGTCTGTGCCTCCTGCGTCATGCCAGTCTCGTTGTCAGGGAAACCGAAGGGCAGGCCGGGCAGGGGTCCCTCGCTGACGCGGACCAGGGGCACTCTCTGGCCGTCCGGGCCTGGCACAGGCACGTAGATCAAGGGCTCGCGGAGGTGGGGGCGCTGGGAGTCTCGGCCTCCGTTGGGGCCCAGATTCTGGAACTCTGTGTAGATGTGTTGGCCCTGCTGGCCCAGACCGTCCTGGCCGCCTGTACCGACCAGCTGCACGTGGTTGTTGTCGCGGAAGTTGCTACCGGAGCAGGAAGCAAGTGTTATTCAAAAATAACAAAGTCATGCAGTTGTGCTCGATATGTGGGTCCGAGTGGGGTCTTACTTCTTGTCGTTGAAGGCATCCTCGGGCACATCCAGGATGTCAGAGGTGGGTTTGTTTGGCATGGGCAGCTGTGGCATCAGCAGCTGAGATTCAGGCTCTGCCAGAGAAAGGCGGGCGTCAGGGGCAAGGCAGCAGGTTAGGGGGCAGCTGCATTAGCAGCACTACGTCAGCAGGGGGCAGCAGAGTCCTGATCGAGCCAAATACAGTTCTGCAACTACGTTGAAGCCGTACACACTAAAACTAGCGCCTCCTCAACCCCTTCAGCTGGTTAGGTCTTACAAAAAGCACAGAAGCTGAGCTGATCTTACAACTGGGTATTAATGGATAGCCTGCACAAGCCATGGTTACATCAGACAAGGACTCAACACCACACAGTTACACTGAGATTGACCCCCAAACGGTCCTGTCCAAACTGGGGGTTATTGTCAAGTACGGGCTGTTGACTGTGCTTACGAGTTCTAGCCTTGCCCACGAGAGGTGTGCTCCGCAGGGCATTCTGCAGGGCCACTATCTTGATGATGTACTCAGTCCCCGGTTTCAGACCTACGAAGAGAGAACAACCGAAGATGAGACGGACACACACAGAGGATTCTACAGGGAAGTGACCAATCAAGCGGCTGTCATACCCGTGATGGTGGCGTAGCTGCGAGAGAAGTGTGGGCGGGGGGTGAGCTCCCGGGGAACGCCCCCGGCCTCCTCGTAGGTGACGTAGTAGGCGCTGATCCCGGGGCTCCTGGACGGCTCCCAGGTGAACGACACGCTGCTGGGCGTCAGCGAGGTGAAGCGGATGTTGGTGGGAGGGACCACCACCGGCTTCGCTGGAGGGAGACACACACCCACAGACAAGGGGAGCCCGGGTTAGTGAAGGCTAACAGGCAGAGGACTGGATTAGTGAGCAAGGTTATGTACAGGTGGCGAAGGGAGCTTGGGGGAAACATGGCCGTGGTAGACTCGGGTGGTACCTGTGGTGGCAGTGAGGGTGAAGGGGGAACTGCGTCCGTTGCCATTCAGAGTGTAGATGTTGATCTTGTAGGTAGTGCCAGGCTGCAAACCTGTAGGATACACACAGATGTTACATAGATACCTAGGATAGCATGGGAACAGCCTGCTGTGTGTGTGTGTGTGTGTGTGTGAGGAGAGAGAGAGAGAGAGAGAGAGAGAGAGAGAGAGACAGATACCCGTCATACCTGTGAAGCTGTAAGATCGTGAATCTGGGGCGATGTTCCTATGGATGGGGGTCATGGTGCCGGTGGTGGGCGTGGCCTCAACCAGGAAGCCAGAGATGGTCTCAGTCTTGGAGCGCCAGGTCAGGGTGATGGAGGAGTCCTTCACGTCTGAGATACGCACACGACGAGGAGGGCTGATGGCTGATGGGAGGGAGAGACATGGATGCAGAGGATGAACATATTCCCACAGCATCACTACTGACTGGCTGACCTAGCTATTGTTCAGTCAACGATGGAAAGGTGAACTTGGCCAATAGTGGATCTGGCTCCAGTGGGAGAGAGAGTGGGAATAGGAACTCACTGTCCAGTGTGGTGACTTCCCCTTGGACAGGTCGGCTAGTCAGAGAATTCTTCAGAGCATAGACCTGCACCTCATAGGTAGTTGCAACCTAGAGAGAAAGAACAAGAGACGGAGAGAGAGAGAGAGAGAGAGAGAGAGGTAGATTAATAGAGAGGAACCAAATACCCGAGCTAGCCATATAAGCACCTTCTTCACTGAAGTGATCTCTTCTCTGCACTGTCCTCAGCTGCAGGTCTGTGATCTTCCCCCTCACTGTAAATGACTAGGCTGGAAGACAGCGCGCGTGGCTTCAAGTCGACTACTGCTTTCAAAACCACTACTGAGAACACCCGCAGGGCTGCGCTTCATTTCAGACCCCCAGTCTCTCCAGTCCACCCTCACTCATCGTCTTTTGTTGTTGTGCACAGTCTGAGATGACTGGGTGTCTGTAAACCACACCCTCACGCAGGGCAGCCTGCAGTGAGCAGCTTTGGCATGACCAAGTCTAACACATCTGTGTAGAGAAGTGGACGAGGCCAAGTCAGAGGACGCAAGGTTTTGGAATGAAGCACAGCCCTGGTTAGAAACCACAATAGAGAGGGGGCTGCTTGGTTGAAGGCCCAGCCACAGCAGAAACCAAGGCTATAGCTGGACAGCTGCAGTGAAAGCAGGGCTGTCATTAGGGGCGGCCTGGGTCATAAAACACAGGCCGAGAAACAGACAACCCTGTAGCAACAGCTGCTGGAAAGGCATTCGCATCCAAAATATTTTTCCTTTTAGCAAATGGTAAAACGTTTATGGTTCATCCTCAGGACTTAAGCAGGCCAAAGTCAAAACAAAATCTGACATCAGCTATGAATGACATGAAGGCTATTCTAAAAACATTGGTTCACCCTCACTCTCTCACACACACACACACACACTTATGTCAGTGTTTACCATGAGTCCGGGGATGTGGACCTGGGCAGTGTCAGGTGCCACATTGATCTCCTTGGTGGGCCCGGTCTTGCTCTTGGGGTTGACGACCACCCGGTATCCCGTCAGCCTGGCGGTGGGTGTGGTCCAGGTGATACTGAAGGAGGTGGGGCCGACCTGGGAGAACTCCAGGTTTGTGGGAGTAGGGATCGCTGCGGAGGAAGGGAACACAAGGTTGGAAGAGGTGGGCTGCATCCACAGTATGTTCACTAGGGTCTGTAGTATGGTGAAAGGTTCCAGAGATGTAGGCAGTATGTAGAGATGATAGAACATGCCACACCATGGAACAGAAAACCTATCTGGATTAACCATCTGAGAACTTCCATCTACCTGTGGCCTGTGTCCCCACCAAGGCGGGGCTGGCTGTGCGGTCGTGCAGGGCGATGACCTTCACCGTGTATTCGCTTCCAGGTCGCAGGCCGTGTATTTCTGCTGACTCGGCGTCTCCGCGGGGAGCGGGGCGCAGCTCTCTCTCGCCCTCCTCGGAGCTGGAGTACAGCACGCGGTATGAGGTCACCAAGCCGTCGGGGCTGTCCCACACGATGCGCATGGAGGTGGAGTCAACATCCGAGAAGGTCAGGTCCTTGGGACGGTCCACCACTGGAAACGGGAGAGGGGGAGAGGAGGAGGGGGATCTCGGTTTAATTTCCCTCTAGCTTAATGCAGTTGAAAGCATGGTCTACATGGAGTCCATTTTCAGTTCCAAGATGAAATACTCACTGGTGACTACGGTCTCGACCAGGGGTGGGCTCTCTCCGTCCGGTCCCAGAGCGTACACACTCAGGGTGTACTCCACCGTGGGCATCAGCCCTGAGAACGTCATCTCTGTCTGGTCTGAGGAAAAGAATAGCACCAATGAACTACAACTGTAAACTACAAGGACCAGCCCGACACCAACAGGTTTCTCAAGCCGCAGGTTATATAACCAGTAAAGATGAATATTTACCTGGGGCGACCACCTCAGTGAAGGAGGGGCCCTGTCCGTTGCGGGGGACACCGGTCACCCTGTAGCCCTGGATGGGCCCCTGGGCTGGGCTCCAGCGCACCGTGATGGAGCTGTCCTTCACATCCGTCACCTCCATCTCGGACGGAGATTCAATGTCTGCGGAGACAAACCAGTGACACAGATAGTTCAAGTTAAGAGACCACGATGACCAGTAATGAAGTCACGGTGTGTATAGTTACAGTGGGCATGTTTTAAAGTGTGTGTGTGTAGGTGTGTTCAGTACCTGTCTTGTGTGTGACGTAGATGGGGGTGCTGGAGGCGGGGCTGTCTCCTCTCCCGGTGACAGCGTACACAGTGACGGTGTACTCAGTCCCAGGCCGGAGGTTCTGTATGTTCGCGGTGGACTGGGAGCCAGGGATCGTGAACTCCTTAGTGGGGCTGTTGCCTCCTGGGGGGGCGGATGACAACATTAATACTGTGTGTCTGGGAGGACTTTCACACACTTGCGATGCAGTGGGTCTCGATCATAGATAACAGCAGGCACGCGAGATCTCTCTATCTCTATCTCTCTCCAAGTCCATCTTCAGGTGGGGACTGAGAGTCGTGTTCAAGGTAAGGGCTCACCAGACTCTCCATGGGTGATCCTGTAATACCGGACGGTGACAGAGGGGGCGTCCCAGCGGATGGTGATGGAGGTGGGGGAGGAGGAGACCACCTCCAGGTCTGTAGGGGCATCGGAAACTGGGGAGAAAAACACACACACAGATGGAAAAAGCTTTGTATCACGGTTGCCAATCAACAAAAACGCATGGCAACAACAGCACAAACACGAGAGGATGGTAAGAAAGGAGTTTGGGATAACCACAAGGGTGAGAGAAAGGAAGTCGATTCTTACTGGTTTTCTGCTCTCCGGTGAGGGGCTTGCTCTCCAGGCGTGCGCTGACAGCGTAGATGCTGACCTGGTAGTCTGTCTCGGGGGTCAGGCCGGTCAGGGTGAAGTGGTTCCTGGAGGGGGGCAGCCTCTCGTCCTTGGCCCGGCCCCCGCTGGACATCTGATAGCGCAGGCGGTACCCCGTGATGGCGCCCTCTGGAGGATGCCAGTGCACGGTGAAGGAGGTGGTCAGGATCTCGGAGAAGCGCAGGCCAGAGGGAGAGTCCAGAGCTGGTTGGAGTAGAGGGAGACATCAGGTCATACCTCGGCACTGTGCGCCAACCGATGAAATAATGTAACAATAGACAACGATGTCGTATGACAGGTTGCGCAACGTACCGGTTTTCTTATTTCCCACGAGCGGGGAGCTCTCGCGCTCCTCGTACACACAGATCACGCTCACCAGGTACTCTGTGTTGGGTATCAGGTCTACCGGAGTAACACACAACAGAGATCAGAGGACCAGACACAGTGTGTGTGTGTGTGTGTGTGTGTGTGTATGTGTGTGGGTGTGTGAGAAAGAGAGACAAAACTCTTACTCCTCAGGACCACGCTGTTGGCTTGGCCTCCCACATTGCTCTCGACGGTGTCATCGTCCTCGTCGATGGGGTGGTACCTGACCAGGTAGGCATTGATGTGGGCGGGGTTAGGGACGACGGGCCTGGACCAGCTAATCTGCAGGGTGTTCGGACCCACCTCTCCAAACAGCAAGTCTGTTGGGGCTGGGACAGCTGTGAGAGGAGAGAGAGAGAGAGAGAGAGAGAGGAGAGAGAGGATTCGGGAAGGAACAGAAGAGAGAGAGACTATATCAGTACATCCTGAGAGGGAAAACCAAGACCGTGTGAGCTCAGGAGATCTTAAAGGTAAAAGAAGGAACAGCGTGCTCACTGGCTCGCGGGACCGCAGTTTTACGATACCTTGAAAGTGTGGTAACAAACACGGTTTGGAAGGGGAGATCAAACGAACCAAAGCTTGTGATGCTAAGATGAAGAAACAGATGAGCTGGGGCCCACAAACACACCCCTAACCACAAGCATCTGGCCCAGACTCATCTCACACACACACACCACACACACACACACACACACACACACACACACACACACACACACACACACACACACACACAGGCTCATATGGTTCGCTTATTCACCAGTCTGCTGAGTGAGGGTGGTGGGCTCGCTCTCGCCACTCTCTGTCAAGGTGATGACGCTGATGTCATAGCCGATGCCGGGCTCTAGGCCGTAGATGGTGTAGTAGCCCGACGTGGGCTCCACCCTGTCCTCGAACATCGGCACACTATCGCCCGCCGCCACCACTGTGATCCGGTAGCCGGTGACAGCGGTGTAGTTGAGCGGGCTCCAGCTCAGGCCGATGGTGGTGTCGGTGACGTCCACGAAGCTGAGGTCTGTTAGCTGAGGCACGTCTAGTCAGGTTAGAGAAGCAGGGAGAGGTGGAGGAGAGGGGCACGAGGGGAGAGGTGGAGGAGGAGAGGGGCACGAGAGGAGAGGAGATGTCGTCAAATGTGATACTCTTACGTATCGCATCCTGAACATCGAGGGGGTTAGTTGCCGCAGCGACCATCCCAAAAGACACCGAGTGACAGAGAGAGCCGGCAGTAGCATGATCGCCATGACACTGGACAGCTCCACTGTCATCACAGGCTTTGGGATCGTCACTGTTCACATCAGACCAGACTGATGCAAACGACAGCTTTCAGCTTCACCTCCACAGGTTAGGGTTAATAATGACTGGAGGGGAAGCTGATCTCAGACCAGCACCTACAGACCCCTTTACCCTGGAAACGACTTAAACCCTAACTCCACCCACCCCACCCCCCTCCCCACGGTCTGACTGTGGTGTCACAGTGATGTCGTACGGGTGAGAGGTTACAGGTGCCGTCCCCTGGCCACGCCTACCTTGGGTGATGGTGGTGGAGACTGGGACACTCTCCATGCTGTCTTTGACGGTGAACACGCTGACGTTGTACTCCACGCCCGGACTCAGGTTCTCCAGGGTACACGAGTTCTGGTCCGCCTTCACAAACTCCTCCAATGAGTTCCCGCGCTGTCCCATTGGTCGGGTTGCATGTCACTCTGTAGCCAGTGATGTCTGGTTGGATGGCACGTTAGAGAGGGAAAGAATGTGAGGACAGTGGAGCGGCAGTTGGAAGAAAGATCTAAAACTAGAGGATGACAGATGAGGATTGAGGTTCCATATTCGCTCAGAGAGCAGAACAGCGATCAGGGGTGTGTACCTGGCGTTGACGCTCCGTTCCACTGGACGAGGAGCTCTCCTGTGTCCGGGTGGGACTCCAGGTTTAGGTCAGTGGGTGGTGACAAAGCTGGAGGGCAGGCAATATGATTGGTTAAATCATTATTGTATTTTCTCCGATGCGGTTTCTGTGTCTAATGCATGTGTAAATCATTGTGCCTGGCTTCTCCCTTCGCCTGACACTTACATGTGACGACTCGACGTGTGACAGGGTTGCCCTGCTCCTCGCCGTTGAACATCGGCTGGACGCTGTAGGTGTACTCCACGCCGGGCGTCAGGCCAGAGATGTAAATACTGCCCGAGCTGGAGGTCACGTCCCTGGGAGCCTCTCCACCCTGACTGGGCCTCACTGTCAACTGGGGGTGAGACACACACACACACACACATAGACAAACACACACACACACACAGGGCAGAGTTGAGAGGTTAAGTCTGTCCAAACAGCACTGCCATAGAAAAAAATCTCAACTGTTGTGTGACATACCTGAACAGTTTAGAGACAGGAACTAGAGGCTGCATTCACTGTTCTGGGTCGGGCTCGACCTATAGGCACTACTCTAAATCTATCTTAATCTCTATAGCGGGGTAGGGTAGCGACAACCCTGGAATGGTCTAGGAGAGATCCCAGTCTCCAAACTAAGCTTTGGACTGATCAGATATCAGGTCTCTGTGTTAATGAGTTTGAACATCATAGTATCCACTTCCTGTGTGTGTGTGTGAGAAGTATTCTACCTTGTATCCAATGCGGGGTACGGGGCTCCAGGTGATGATGATGGAGCTGTCCGTCACGTCCGTGTTGAACCGAGGGGCGTTGCCCATGGGTGGGGCTGCGGGTGGAGGGGTGGAGACAGAGAGGGTCAAAGGTCAGGATTGGTATCTTAACAGATAATAGTCCAGGAGTCTCCGAGGGCTTGAGAGAAGACGGGATAAATCACCAGCAGACATTTATGGCCATGTTTATGTTTAAGTTGAGAATGTGCTGGAAGAGCAGCATTGGGTCATGTCTCTGCTCGAGGCACCAAGACCTATCAGGGATGGGAGTATCCAAACGATAGGAGACGTGATGAGAAGGAGCAGTGAATGACAGCAAATAGATACAAACTTGTATATACACATATAACAATTTTATTTTAAAAATAAACCTATTGAAACATCCATTCACACTCACTGGTGGAGAAGGTGGCGAAGGTGCCCTCGCTGAGGCTGTTGTCCTGCTCGGTGTGCAGCGTGGCAGTGTACAGGCTGTCGGGGCGCAGGTTGAGCAGGGTGTACTGGGTGAGCCTGATGGGGAGGCGGAGCTGCTTGGGGTTGGAGCCCTCCACAGTCAGGAAGAGACGGTACCCCGTCACCCTGGCCCTGGGAGCCGACCACACCATCACGGCACTGTCCTCCGTCACGTTACTGAAGTGGACGTCGCCAGGGGAGTCCGGCTCTGGAGAGGCACCGGAAACACACTGGTTAGTGACTGTGCTACAGTGTGTGTGTGTGTGTGTGTGTGGGTGTGTGTGTGGGCAACGGCTGATAACGGGACCCACATGGCTAATGTAACTGCCAAAAAATATAAATTGATTTCATGAATTGTTAACTTCGAGCCCCGTGTGTGTGTTAGTCAGAGAAAGATGTGATCCTCAGACAGCACTCCTGCTGTAAGGCCCACGTGTGTATGTGTGTTTATGTGTGTGTGTGGTCGTCTGTGTACTCACTGGTAGCTTGCTCCCCCACCAGTGGCTGGCTGGTCTCCCCACCCTTCAGGGTGTAGATGGTGAAGCGGTAGAGCGTCCCCGGCAGAAGGTGGTTCACCTCAGCGTAGCCGTTGTGAGCGGTAGGCAGCTGCATCTCTCTCTGGGGTTTCCCATCCTCACCTACAAGGGTCACCATGACACGGTAGCCGGACACCTCAGCAGCGGGTCCCGTCCAGGTCAAAGTGATCTTCTCGTCGGTCACCTCGAAGAACTGCAGGTCTGTGGGGGCATTTACCTCCTCTGAGGATAGAAGAACAATGGAAGATGTCAAACACCGTTTTAATTGACTGGTTTATGGAAAGCTGTGTTTTTGAACCATGTGTGTTCGAGACAACACTCTTATTTTCCCAAGGTTCCTCCAAGCTGCATTCTGAAGCCCAGTTTCATATGGCTGACAGCAATAAAAAATTTAGACAAGGAGAACCCTCATAACACAGACTGGCAAACCGCCCTGCCATGGAGAATAACACACTAGAAAAGGACCGACCGTGTGTTTTCCCTCTGCTATGCTCTTTGAGCAGCTTTCAAACAGATAACAGTGATCACAGAGGCAGAGGGAGGAGCGATGGCAGAACCATCTGAGTAAACTGAGACATCAAACCCAGGAGACGGCACCCTGGATCAAGTGGACAACCTGAGGTCATAGTCATCGCATTCCTGGGCAGCGTGAGAGAGGCAGAGCAAGGCCGGAGCAACACAACATCCTCCCGGCCTCCACCACAGGAAGGGAAGGGGTGAGGGGGAGGAAGGGAGGGAGACACAAAGAGAGAGTGAGAGCGAAACATGAAGAGCGGAGGGTAGGGTGGAAGAGAGAGGAAGAGAAAAAAAGACAGAACAGAGAGAGAGAGAGAGAGAGAGAGAGAGAGAGAGAGAGAGATAGACGCTCTCTTTTTGTGCCCCAATCACTCAATGATTTGTCAGTGGGTAGATCAGGCGTTTAGCAGTCTGAAACAGCAGGGGTCTCTCTCGTCTGTCCAAAGAAGCTACACGTAAATCTATCATCGCCCTATTTGGCCATACACACACACACCACACACACTGATGAGACACACATATGCCTTTAGCTTCCAGCATCTGCTCGGTTGGCCCTGACTCTGGCCTGAAAGAGAAATCTAGCATAACTCTTTCCAGTCGACACATAATGGGAACATTTTAGCTGTGAACTCATCACATTACTTTCCATTGCAGAATCGAGTCCAGATTGAGGATTCTTAGCTCCATTCAGGCAAACAAAACGGATTTAGACACAACAACGTCTGTAGAACTAGATATGAGACTTGATATGACTGGGCTGTAGTTACCTGGAAGTGGGTCTCCAGCTGTGTTGACCTGTACGAAGATAGGCACGCTCTCTAGAGTGTCCTCCACAGCAAAGATGCTGATGTTGTAGAGCAGCCCCGGTCGGAGGTCACTCAGGGTCACAGAGGTTGCAGTGTCGGGCAAGGTCAGCTCTGTACTGCTGCCCTCTTCTGATGGGGTGTACACCACACGGTAACCTACGGGACACACACACACACAGGTAAAGCCACTTAAGCTTAAAGTTCACTGGCCTAGGTACTCATCAGTGACGGTAGACAGAGATTAGGCGTTATGTGTCGGTCTGGGATTGGGTGGAACTGAGTTTGGGAGGGGAGTGCTTACCAGTGATGGGGGCCAGGGGCTTGTCCCAGCTGATTATGATGGAGGACTCTCCCACATCCTCCACCTCGTGGTCAGAGGGGGCATCAGGAGCTGGGAGAGAAGGGAGACGTATAGGTACTGTGTGTACTGTGTGTTAACAAGTGTGTGTTTTGTGTTTTGTGTGTGTGTGTACTCACCAGTGGTCTGCGAGGTAGTGAGGATGAGGTTGGGCTCTCCGGCAGGTGTGACCTCGTAAACGTTGACAGTGTACTTCCTCCCCGGCAGCAGCTCGTTGATGTTGACAGAGGTGGCCGTGTGGGGCAGGTCTGGAAGCACACACACACACACACACATCTCCTTGAGCATGTCGGACAACAACGGCGCAGGATGACCTCCGACGGGAGGGGAGGGACATGGGGTGCAGGCGCGGGTGTTTACGTACCGAGGACGGTGGGCTGGCCGCCCTCCTCGCTGAGCTCATACTCCACCCTGAAGCCAGACACCGTGTCGGACGCCGACACCCAGGAAATGACGAAGCTGCTGGAGGTGATCTCCGTCACAGACTCGGAGGTGTCCACCGTCGGAGGGAGCTGGGTGGTCTCTCCTTCTGACGTGGCCACTGGGAGGACGGGAGGAGAGTTGGATCCAGATTACACATTTACATTTAGTCATTTTAGCAGACGCTCTTATCCAGAGCGACTTACAGTAAAGTACAGGGACAATCCCCCTTGCCCAAGGACACTGGTCAGTCTGCCTACTCACAGGAGCCGTAGTTGGTGGTGAAGTCGAAGCGCGTGACCTCACGGCGCCCGAAACGCAGCACGCTTATCAGCTGCCCCTCGTAGGTGATGCCAGGCCTCAGGCCAGAGATGGTGTGGGAGTTGAGATGCCCGGGGATGTTCACCTCACGCCACGGACTACTGGTGCCCTTCTGTCGCCATTTGAGGACGTACTGGGTGATGTGGGCGGACTGAGGGGCGTTCCACTGGATGGGGTGGGAGTTGGGCTGGTTGCCAGACTCTGTGATGATCACCTGGACAGGGCGGTTACCACCTGGAAGACAGTTCAGGGTTGTGACAAAATATTCATTTGTGAAAAAGGATAGTTCAAGAAATCTTGACATTGTATTTTTTTCGACACAGAGCTTCCTATAAAAGGGCCTTCTGAATACAGAGGAGAAACTACCTCATAAGTAGAGCACGATTGTTTTCCAGTTATTCAATTGTGACATATTACAAAAAATGTCAGCAGAACATACTCCATGTTGATTATTTATTCATCAAGTTTTTTGTTTTTATGATTACCTTCAATGTCACAGACACAGTTCAACAGAACATAAGTGAGAGTCTTGCAGTTTTATTAGACAGGGTCTGACTAGGAAAACTAGCACATCCATGTCAGATTCCTACCTGAGCTTCAACAAGCAACGAGAAAAGCCCCACAGTCTCCGAACCCCTGCTAGTCAACTCTGACAGCAAACTACACAAAGCAGCAGCCAAATACAGAACACTGTAATAGAGTAATCCCACGATTTTAAGATGCAAACAATGTCGTATTACTAAGGGACCAGGACCAACCAGGACCAAATCCCTGCTATTGAAACTGTAGCTTGGTTAACCCGAAACACCCTTTTCAAAATCTGGTCCCAATTTCTCTCAATTACAGTTGCAGAGCTCCCAGACTGGGAGGGGGCTTACACGGAGTTTAGTCTCTAGAAAGTCTGCTCTACTCTCCTCTACCTTCCTCCTCCTCCACCATACCCGGGTTTCCCTGTAAACTCCAACTCTCCTTACTCTCCCTCAGCCTTCTCCTGCTCTGATTCCCAGCACCCCCACCTCTCCTAGCCTGGCCTCAGCTAGTTCACAGCTGGATGCTATTAAGGCAGGTTATTGCACTGGGACAGGGGTGCCCTCCACTTAAACATAATGTGAAGTTCGCTCGTAACCTGCAAACAAAGTAAGCCTGGAAGCCTGCAGTGGTTCACCCATTCTTTCGATCTTTTTCGAACTTTGATAACTCACAGGTTTATCCGAGAACACAGGTAAATCTGTGTACAGCACAGACAGCTGTCATCTTAATAAAGGAGGCTGGTGAAATCAAATGGCCCCAGACATAATTCACTTCAAATGAGGTCAGCAATCGAAGGAGAAAAAAAAGTGTCACCTCCGTCAAAGTTTGCAGTACTTTGACGATAACACAAGTTTATAAGACAGGTCATTTAAAGTGCCACAGAAACAAGTAGGTAAACATACTTTCTTGCAAGCTGGTCTAAGCGTTAGACATGGAGTCTGGGAGGTTCTAACGATGCCCAGGTAGGAGTGGATTCTAACACTGCAGCGTGTCAGTCGTCACCTCTCGAGGCAGCACCACAGGCTAGCTGCAGGAACGCCACACGCATTACAAGTCTCAACCGTTCTGGATGAAGCTCTGCAGGCTGGCTGAGAACAAAGGCCTGGGAAGGAGGTGAGGAGGAAACACTCCCCCCCCACCCTCACCGCCACCCAGCCCTTCCTGCTACACTTCAAAGCCAGGTTGAGAACCCAGCTCAAACAGATGGAAGCCTGACCGGAGGAGCAGCTTTAACAGCTCTGAGGCACGACAGCTTCATCTGATTGGTGTAGTCCAATCGAAAACATACACAAGCCGTTAGTTGGCTCGAGATAGCACAGACAAACGTGGGGTTTGTTTGTTGAGCAGACAGCTGAGGATGCCAGTTACGCTTTGAGAGCACCGGCTCCTAAATCATTGCTTTTTAAACCATGAATGGAACACGTATCACTTAGATAGAATCACCAGACAGGAAGTCAACCCGTCAGGATAGTAATCAGGCCACGCCTTATGGGGCAACTGTAGATGGGCGTGCCCTCACCTGGGTACGACTGCTGAGGCTCGCAACTCAGCTCTCCGATCCCGTTGCCGTAGCAATAGCACTTGTAGAGGATGCCATGGATGAGCTTGTCCCAGGATTGGCCGATCTGGTAGAAGGTTCTAGTCTCCGGCTCCTGGCACTGATCTGGGTTCAAGGGGAAAAAATCACAACATTACAGGATCTATAATGCCAGCCAATGTTGTACAGCGATTAATCCAATTCAGCTATTCGTTTTTTGAGCCTACCAATGGCGTCGCACTTCCAACGCCCACGACCCTGTCCAAAGCAGCTGCAGTTCATCAGGTATCCCTCCTCGTGGAGCTTGGTGAAGGTCTGGTTCACCTCGTAGGTCAAGCTGTCTACAATACACTGGTCTAGGAGGGAGGGCCACAATCAGCACAGTGTACAACACTAAACAGACACACATTGCATACAACCGCACTGCTAACAGAACTCGGAGAGTTAACAAAGACAAAACTATATCGAAATAAAACACTGTAAACCTGATTCTGCACACACACACAAACAATCACAAGTACAATGCAGAGAAGCATTGTGAGCCATTCAGTGACCTCCTACTATGTCAGATGTGTGGTCTAGACAGGTTTGGCCTTTCACCTTTGAGCTGTGAATAGGCCAGGCAGCTCCATTCCCCTCGACCATTCCCGACGCAGGTGCATCGCATCATGTGACCCAGGACGTCATGGCGTTTGTCCCACTGGTCGCCCACGCGGTACATCACCCCTTCGCTGGTCGTGCACACCTCCTCATGTGCTGGAATAATGGAACATGGGTGCCACATGTAAACAAGCATTTCCTTTGATTATCAGATGATCATTTTTACAACCCAACTGCTAAACCACTGAGAAATTCAGTGTTGTGAAGCAGTCAACATTTGAGGAGATTCCTACTTACTGCTCACGGTTGAGAGACACAAACACGTGTTTGTGTGTGTGTGTGTGTGTGTATTCCTGTTGCTACATCTGAGCAACATATGTAGACATTATTCCCATGGCCCCCTGAGCATTGGCGGATTAATTAAAAAGTAGATGAGAGGTTTACATGTTACTTGTGTGTGTGTGTGTGTGTGCGCTTGCAGGCATGTGTCCTGATAGGATAGGCCTGTAAAGAGGGGAGTATCCAGGTCTGTCGAGGAGTTGAGGAGGCTGACTGCAGCTGTTCTGGAGCCCAGCCATACCTTCCTCTGCCAGGCAGACATTGGCCAGCAGCCACCCTCTGTCTGTAGCTTTCTCTGGCTCTGGGCTGGACATGGGTCTGGGTCAGTGTTAAGGCAGGATCTGGAGGACTGAGTCTAAACCAAGCGGGGATAGGAGCTCACCATCTGGGTAATAGGTCTAGGTTCTGGTCTATAGGGTCAGAATCAAGGTATAGATCCAGGATTTGAATCTGGGTCTGGGGGTCTAGTATCTGGGTCTGTCCATCTGAGACCAGTTCCATTAGATCTGGCTGCTGGCCCAGGCCAGTCCAGCTGTGAGACCAGTCATCACCATTACCTCTTTATGACCAATCAGAGGCCTTTCCCATGGTAATTTACTCATTCACCAAATCACTGTTAAACACTGTACTTAGGCCATGTAACTGGTCAGTATTGTGAACAGCTGTGCTTTCCCTGCGACCTCTGCCAGACAGACTTAGTGTTGACAAATGGAGAGACAAAAAGAGAAGGTGCCATGATAATCTGATTAGCCGAGGAGAAGGAGGGAAAAGGGGAGATAATCCCACACCCTTCTCTCCTTTCAGTCCTTACAATTTAAATTCTTCCTCTCTAAGCAGCTAATGAAAAACAAAAGGATCCCCTGGAGATGCCATTCTCATTGTCACTCCGGCGTTAAAACGACACACACCCACCACCACCCTGATCCTCATGCATACAGGCTTTGATAAGGAGTGTGATGTCCTATCTCAAGCCCCCAGAAGTTATCAGTGGTGCCAAGCTGACCCACCATTGCAGCATTGACGTCTCAGCTCGTTAGAATCGTGAGATAATACAGAGAAGGAGACAAGCACCTGGTTTTAAAGTCAGTTGTCAGTATATTATCTCAGGGCTAACTGTCCAACAATGAAACTAGTAATAGATTTCTACATTTTGGCCTCAGAAGGTTTTCACTTCCTACTCACCGGCCATGGGACAGAAGCCAAAACGCTGCTCCCCATCGTAGTTGTAGGTGGTTCCACACCACATCATGCCATCGCGGCGTCCATCGGCGGTGCAGTCTGTGTAGTTGTGACCGTTATACAGGAAGGGGAACTGGCACAGGGCACCGTTGGAGTTCCCACCTCTGGTTGTCACCATGACTGTGAATACATGCAGAGAGGCCACAGAGGTTTTGACACCGGACCAACCTTTCAACTCTCTCTTATTAAAAAACAACACCCAGTAGCAACAGTGTTTCAAAAGATGATGAGCTAAGCTGAAGGCCAGGTTGGCAGTGATCCTCGACTTAACATGATGTTTAGTCAGTTAACTGGATGCAGCTGCTCCTTACCAAACCAATGTACATTGATCACAGTACATCATACTATACATGAAAGGCTATAAGGACAGAATACAAGAGCATCTAGTCATGTACCAGTTCCACTGATTATGATTCACATAAGCGCATAGGAAATCACCCTGGAAAACTGAGCCACCCTGGAACACTGAGCCACCCTGGAACACTGAGACACCCTGGAACACTGAGACACCCTGGAACACTGAGCCACCCTGGAACACTGAGCCACCCTGGAACACTGAGCCACCCTGGAACACTGAGCCACCCTGGAACACTGAGCCACCCTGGAACACTGAGCCACTCACCGCTCTTCTCTGTACAGAAGGAGTACTTCTCGTCTGCGTCGTAGTTGGAGGAGGTGGAGCACCACAGCTGCCCTTCAGGGCCGTCAGGCGCGCAGGAGTAGTAGGTCTTTCCCTTGTGCACGAAGGGGAACACGCAGGGCTGGCCGTCAGAGTTCCCTCCGTACACTGGGGATGGGCCCTCTGAAAACAGCCACCACACACACATACACGTGTAAGGACTCATTCAGGATGCTCAGAAAAAACTATAACACAGTCAAACATATAGGGACACTGGTTGTGGCAGTTTTTGGCCCCAACAGGTGAGACTGTAGAGACGTGTCCAGAACCATTCCTCACCCCACTCTTTACAGCTGACCCCGTTGCCCAGGCAAGTACACAGCATCTGCTTGCTGCCTTGGCTCCTGATCCAGCGCATGCCCAGGGCGTAGGCTGCCCCCGTGTCGGTCGGACAGGCTCCCTCCTGGGCCAGCTCTGGGTGACCCTCTGGCCGGAACACCGCTGGTTGGATGTTGGTGACCACACGTGAGCCGGTGCCTAGGACATTCACCATGGAACAAACATGGTTCACACAACAAAACTCGCAAAAGGCACCGGTCGGATTTTACTTTGGGTTAACGTCCCCTGAAAATCCCTCAACAGATTCCAAAAATAGAACCAGTCAGCAGAGATGTGTATTTAGATCACAGAGGAACCACCGGCCCTCGCTCAGTGTGTCATCCTTTTCAGACTGGTGATGCTTATAGTAATGTGTGTGTGTGTGTGTGTGGTGTGTGTGTGTCTCACCCAGACCAGTGGTGTGGAGCGAGGCATGTCTCTCACACTTCCACTCCCCTCGCCCGTTCCCGGTACACAGACACTGTAGCAGGTGACCCCGGTCATCAGTTTTGGTCCAGCTGTCTCCAATACGGTAGGACGCCAACATGTCCTGGTCATTACAGCGGTCTGGGCGGGGGCACAGAAAAAGGGGGGGTGCACTCAAATTCACAAGCTACAAGCTGTTTGACACATGCCGGTTTCATGGACCTAGCTATGATTTCCTGGATCTAAAAATGATTTCCTGGAGTCTGCTCGTTACTCTGGAGATTTTGTTTCTAAAGTCCAAAGTGAGGAACATGAGATATTCTTCCCCTGTGGTGTTTAGAGAAGACCTGAATAATTGAATCTAGATTCAAACCTAGATTAGATCTACCCCTGGTCTAGGGTTAGTGATCTGCAGTGGTTAAAAGTGGTGATTTAATCTGGAAGCTTTCAGTCTCAAATGTCTCCTAATAAGCTTTCATTAAGGAAGTGCATAATGACTCCAGATTGGAATGACTGCTCTGTTTTTCCACCACAGACCAGTTAAATCCTTAACAGACACCAGCGACAGTTTTCCTTTGGTTTGGGCTGTATAACCACTGTGAGAAGGTCCTAGTGCCAGTCGAGTTCTGCTGCCGCCCTCTCTGGGGAGTGACAAACACTGGGAGGCAGCTGGAACTTGGAGGCAGCGTAGAAGAAGAATGCAGAGAGAAAATAACTCATCTAAATGGAAAATGACTAGGTCTACAGTATGGCTAATCACAGTGACCACACTCTCACAACAGCTGTGAAACAGGTCTTGTCTACAAGGCTGCCAGACAGAGTGGGGTCAGAGAGGGTGAGTCCTGCTCTGAGGTCAGGGGTGAGAGGTCACAGGTGGTTCGTACTTCTGGAGGTGCAGGTGATGCGACCGCTGCCTTCGCCTAAGCAGGTGCAGTCCACCATCATCCAGCCCTGGTACGGCTTCTCCCACGTCTCTCCAACAATGTAGGAGGTCCCCGCCGTGTTGTCGTAGCAACGCTCCGCTACAGAAAAGGGGGAGGGAAAAGAGGAAGAGGAAAGCGGTTGATTTTAATGAGCCCCAGTTCAGGAACGAGACAACTTCCAGTGACATCGTTTCCAGACGAGTGATAAACTCACCGACAGGTTTGCAGGTCCACTCCCCCTTGCCGTTTCCCAGACAGACACACTCCAGCATATAGTTGCCTGTCTCATGAGGCCTTTTCCAGGTGTCTCCTATCTTATAGGACTGGCCTCCCTCATGACAGCGGTCTGACAGGCAGACAGATACAGGCATTAACACACACACACACACACAATCCCCCATTGCCCAACCAGACCACAAGCTCTCCACAGCTGCATGACAGAGGTTTGTAAAAGGTTGTGATTGTTTGCAGGGTGGCCCACTCACTAGCAATGGTGCAGCTGATCTTCCCTCTGCCAGAGCCGATGCACGTACAGTCCCAGATCATCCCCTCCTTGGGTCTCTCGTACGTCTCGCCCACCGTGTATGACTGGCCATTGATCTTGTCATAACAGGTTTCCACAGCTGTGGTTTCATAGTTCCAACAGGGGAATAAAGAAACACAGCTTACACACACAGATACAAAGACACACTGACATAGACATACTTTTAAACAACGAAGCAGAAACGCTGGCGGACAACTGGAGGAGGTTTTGGTAAATCGATGTGAGATGTATTCTAGATTAATGTCATTTCTTTACACAACGATAACATTTGTAAGAAGTTGTGAGAGAAAACATGACTTGCATTAACCATGTACAGAACAATAAAGAGACGAAAATACAAGCTCACCTTCAGGTTTCGATTTACACTTGATCCCTGCCACACCGTGACAAGTGCAGATCAACATATTGCCCAGATAGGACCGCTCCCACTGGTCATTAAGCTCATAGAACTGCCCATTCTCCATGCAGCCGTCTGTGGAGGGAGAGAAGGCTGGATGTCACATGGCCTCACGCACATATATGTTCTGTGACTATATATTTCACAGTTCACGTTATGCCAAAACATATTTTGCAACTATGTTGCAACACAATTGCTTCGATATTATTCGATATTCTGCTATGTATGGTGACACGGAAAAACTTTTCGAGCAAGTTAGTGAAATCCTAAAGTGTTATTTTTGTCATTGTAAAGGAAAGGGGTGACTCACCTTGAGACACCGACGATACAGAGGGTATATTGGCAACCTGCCGCCTGGTTTTCCCTGTCCCCTTCGGCATACAGTTCACTGCGGTGCCAATACAAAGCACCACCAGCACCCGCGTAAAGGGGATACTGGACATTTTTAAATATCAGAAGTAAACAAATTAGGACAAAAATCCACGGTGGGTTGACGTTCCCGTGAAATCTGAAAGTGCACAAATCTGCGGCTTCCCGTTTTCCCCCTTTTCCAAACTTCTCCCAAGCAGCCAAGTCACAAGCCCCCGACTGCCTCCCAGCCGCTATGAGAGTAGATCTCAAAGCGCAAGAGCGGTTTTATTTGGGCATGCATTCCGCAGGAGGAGGGCTCAACAAGCGCGACCTACGCTCAACATTATTCAAGACATCCAAAAAGACAAAGGAAAACTAGTGTAGGTCTAACAAGGCTTCAGATCTGCTTAATTTGATCGATCGTCATTCAAATTAATTGGTCAAATATATTTTTTCGAAACTTTGTATGCAACATAAAACAAACCGGTTATATATAGACGATGCTTCAACTGGGAAAGTGTCTTTGCTGGAAGCACAGTGATCCATAAAACCAATAAAAATCGAACTCATCAAAGTCATCATCTCCTTTTTATTGCCTAATTGCAGTTAAGGTTGATAGAGGCCATAAGTGATTGAGAGCTTGAATCCACAAGCTTTATAGTCTCTAATAAACTATGCTTCATCATGGCGATTCAGAACTACATAATTGAAGGTGGTATAAATATAATCTCTTGACCTCTGAGTTTGCACTACTTTAGACACCTGGAGGAGACACTCTTGGTTTTTAAGGTTAGAAGCTCTGGGCTTGATAAAGAAGAATGGAGGGTTGGAATCCTACTGCTTACACACACACACACACACACACACACACACACACACACACACACACACACACACACACACACACACACAAGGAGCTTCGGCTGGCGTCAGGACTCACATATGCTCCCAATTAGGCCAACTCAGAGTGGAAACTCTATCTGTCTGTCCTGAGATAAAACTAATGGGACTTAGTATAGTCCTCCCTGAAGAACAGCTCCCTCCACCTCCACTCCTCTACGGATCAGGTAGCGATGGGCCTTTCAGTCTCCTCAACATCAAGTCCCACTGACACACATACTATTTATGGGCATTTCATAGGGTTCATTGACCAGGGGTGGTTTTCATGACGCAGTGCAACCTTGCAAAAAGGGTATGCACAGAGCTTAGCTCTACTGGAAGAACTAGACTGAGATAGAAGCTTCCAGAAAAAACTTACTATATGTAGCTTTGACCTGTCTCCATTGATGATCTACACCTGCCTCCTCCAGTCAGAAAAGTACAACCTCTTTTTATTCTATAAACCTTGTTGGGGTTTTTTCCTACCTTTCCTAACGGTCCAGATGTTTCTGTAAGATAGAGAAACTGCTGACAGATAGCTCCCTGTCCAAGATATGTTACAGAGGAGCGACTTCAACTGTTGACCTTTGGGTGATTTCTCTGTGGAAATACTAACATGCTGTAACGGTAAATCCAAATGTATACAACGGTGAATTATATGTTAAGGAATTAGAACGAAATGTCAGATGACTCATACGTGGATTCAACATATCCTGCAGACATCCAGTGGTCAGAATGAGACAGGAGTTTTCTGTGGCTGGGATGTTTTTTACTCATGAGGTCCCCCGTCCCCCGCCCCTCCCCCTCTGCCCTGAGTGTTTATGTGCTAATCTGCATTATGTGCAAATCTCTTCCTGTGTTTTGTTGTGGTTAGGTCCAGGAGTCACACTCCAAGCACAGGGGAATGAAGTCAGCCTTTCCCTCTCAATCATTATGTAATAGACCTCCGCCGTCAGTTATCACGTCAGTTATTTACTGAATGTAATGTATACCTCAGGTTTACAGAGGAACCCTGGGGAAGCCCAAGTTTAAACCCACACAGGTTGTGGACAAAGTATTTTCTGCGGTTTGTTTTTGGTTGGAGTTTGCCAACATTCTAGAGGCTTCCTGAATTGCCTAGACCAACAAGGTTCTTCCATTAAAAGTGAATCAGAGGACTCTGTGGGCAATGACACACTGATCAGCTCCAGACTTGAGCAGTGCTGGCAGACCTCAGAGCTGAGGACCAGTGCTGGGAGCTGAGTCAGGGGGTACATGGTTCAACAACACAGAGCTTACTGGAAGTTAGCTGAGGAGGAGGTTACGGGCTGTGACGGTGTTACTGTACTGGGATGTCTTGAGGTGGGAGTCAGGTGGCTGAGCGGTTAGGGAATCGGGATAGTACTTCCCGGCTGTGGCCTTGGGCAAGGCACTTCACCCGACTTGCCTCGGCGGAATGTCCCTCTACTTACTGTACGTTGCTCTGGATAAGAGCGTCTGCTAAATGACTAAATGTGAATGTCAGAGAGCTTGGGGAATGGAGGGCTGCTGGTTTATTCTACTGGAATGGGTCTTCTGGAGAAGAGGTCCTGGTCTAGGGTGCAATGTTGGTTTGTGTGGGAGGTTTATTAACTATCATCCTTAATTTTTTTCTCAATGGCAAGATCAAACCCACAGTCTGGAGTCTGCCGTTTGACGATTGTGTGGTTGGACGAAGAAGTCTGAGTCATTTCTGAGCAATCTCTCCATCTTTCTCCAGACCATGACCTCGTTCCTCCTTTCCCTTGAGGAGAGGAAAGTAGAAAGAGAGAGGGGCTGAGGACAAGGCAAAAAGGAAGGGAAAAACAGAGGGGTTACGCAGAGAAAAGTTTAGAGAAGGAAGGGCTGAGGATCCGAGAGAAAAGCAGGCTTGGCGCGGTAAGACGAGGAAGCGGACGAGGACAGAAGAGAGCAAAGCAGAGTCGTCGAGGGGCTGCAGCTGGATGACCCCGCCCGCCCGGTTTCCCCGGTAACCCCAGACTGCTGTGAAGTGAACTCCCACAACCTGAAACTGTATCTCCATATCAGCCCTGGGTTAGAGCCTGGGAGCGCTCCCACAGATCCACACTGTGTGTTGTAACACCAGATGGAGGAAGTTGCCAGGAACCTTCTGTGTGTTTCTGAAGGCTTCTGAAGAACGGGCGAAAATGCTGACTCGACATGAATATGTGTGCAGTACTCGTCCAAGATGAAGAGAACGGCTGTCTGGCCAGGCCAAATGACGTTGTGTCCTTGGGCAAGGCACTTCACCCTACTTGCCTCGGGGGGGGGATGTCTCTGTACTTACTGTAAGTCGCTCTGGATAAGAGCTAAATGTGTTGCTGGCGCGCTGACAAACTGTTCCTTCAAATGTTATCAGTCATCTCTAGTGTGCTGGAGTCCAATTTGTCATCCTCTCTGGTAACTTGTCTGTCTCTACAGCCACATCATCTCTACCGACTAGTCCAGACAGAGGGGCTCTTTTGAACAACTAAACACACACCACGGAATCTGCAAAGAAAGGCAAGCGACGCCATAAAGACAAACAATAAAGTTTACGTTTTAGAGGCTGTGTGATGTAGTTTTGTGTCTCGATTCTAATCTCTATGTAGTCTGATTCTAATTTCCCACTCAATAGACACAGAGAGGTAACATAATAACAATGTTTAAGCCAGTGCCCTGGAGACTAAACAGCTGCTTTCTGAAAGCAAACTGCGGGCGGAGTACACATTTCTGATTCCGCCAACCGACAGAACGGTTATTGGGTATCCTTATTTGTTCAGTCAGGATGTTCAGATCCATTTGATTCCTCCCTCGATCCCCCTGTAAACAAACAGACAGTTGATGTCAACACTGCAACATGTGGTTTATCTCCACTGACGGACCATAATGCACTGGGGCGTCACTCTCCTGGGACCTGGGCTGGAAGGAAGGAAGGAAGGCAGTTGGGGGGGTGTATGAAGTGAGTGTTGGTGGAGTTTACAGGGTGGGGGTCACACAGATAACAGAAGTACCCAGGGAATTCTCACTGTGGGTTAACTTAGATAAGGACTGGGTATGTTAACTATCACTCCTTACAGCCCATGTGAACTTCTGAGGCTTACTGTAGGACAGGACACAGACATAGTTAGAGCACAAACGTTTGAATTCTCAATGAATTTTCTCAATTTTGAAGCCCTGATGAATGCAGTTAGCAACTGAAAAGGCTACACTCTTTTCCAAACATTTGAGCTGTCTCCAGGATAGAGGCAGGGGACTGTGAAGATTCATGGAGACATGACAGTGGCCATTGTGGCGATGGTCAAAAAAGGGACATGGACCCATTAATGATGAAGACAGCCTTTCTGTCCCTCATTTGACCTGCAGCCGGTTTACGGCCTCATTTAAATAAAAGTGTCATGCAAGAAGGATTCATGTTACCAGTGAGATTTCTTCACTAACTACTGCAGAGCAAAACACAACTAAAAAAGCAACATGTCCTTTCCTCTGTCTTTTAATGAAAATGACAACAGTGAAGCGCCCTTCTGGGATTTAAGGTTTTCCAATGACTTAAAAAGGCCCCACATTCTCAGAAGCCGGTAATCAAAGTCTCGTTTCTATACGACGCAGTAATTCATTTTAGGGATTGGGGGAGGATGGTGTCCATGGCTACGCCATAACACAGGGGGAGAATTCCAGAGCGGTGACTGCTGTGGAGCAGACAGCGGCTCTCCTCTCTGGGATGAGTCACAGGGAGAGGAGCCGAGCTGCAGCTCTGGTGAGGCGCTGAGCAGACCTTCTCACTCGAGGTTGGTGATGGAGTAGCCGGGGGACCTGGGGAAGGAGAAACTCCTCACCTCCCTGATTGGAGAACATCGGACCTTCGCTCTGTTGGACTAAATATTTACATACAGATGTATGTATGCTCATGCGTGAAGAGCTCTGCAATGGAGGAGGGTTTTTATGGCACCTCCACAGGCAGTACCACAAAACCCCTGCTGATCTGATAGGGAGACCCCTAATCCCTGGTGATAAAAGGCAACTGGGAGATTGTATCTCTGGAGATCATATCTACACACATACACACACATACACACACCAACACACACACACACACACACACACACACGCACAGTAGAGGCATGTGTAATCTTTGGCAGTTGTCTTAGACTAGGATGATGGGTTTCCTTATCACTGCAGTATTTATGGAGCAATCTCCTGATCTACGGCCCCTGCAGACAGGAGTGGAATGACTACACCCATTGGCTTATGTTTTCCATTCACTTCCTGTCTGTGTCTGATGTTGTCTCTGGGGCAGAGAGGTCTGATTGGTTAGATAAACTCAAACCAGGAATCTAAGACAGTTTAAGCCTATTTGGACAGTTAGAACCAGCTACTGCAAGACATGTAGACCATTGGTGGATACAACAGTGTTTCAAGCTTTAACCATCATACTTGGATTTAATATTTGAGTTCCCATGGTAACATTTTAGCTTGCAAATTCCAGACACCTCAGCAACCAAAGCGTAGACTTGAACCACCTCTGCAACATGAGTTAATGGAGGCCACTCTGCACTCACATCTTCTGTTTCTCCTGCTCTCTCAGGACAACATGTTTATGTTCTGTTAGTGCTTTCTCAGTGGAACTAACAAATACTGCTGTTGTGTTGTGTCCAAGGTTTGGGTTTTGTTAGTCCCCAATAAAAGAGTTAAATTGCCATTTTAAGCAGGTTGGCTGTGAGATCTCGACAGAAAACCTCAAATTGACATAAAACCATGTGACAAAAACAAAAATATTCACATCATTCACAGTTCCCCACCCACACACACACACCAACTGACCCAGCCACATAAACACACAAGCATTTCCACATCCAAGTGCAAGCTCATGCAAACACTCACAAACACACACAAACACACACACAAACACACACTGCCACAGACCCTTTCACAATACCGACATTTCACATAACATGCACATGATGCATTACACAACTGGATTACACAAGGAGATCAACGTGACCTTATGGATTCTGGTATAGGGAGAGAGAACGAAAAAGTGTGTCTGGGTATTTTCCAGATGGTTCCATACAACTGGACTAAAAGACAGGCCAAGGAGCTGCAGGTAAACTCATCATCATCATCATCATCATCATCATCTGTGTCGTGACACGGCCGTCTTGGAACTCCAAGGAGACTTGGTTACCTAACAACCACCACAGAGCTGGCATATGATTGTCTAACTACCCAGGAAGGGCCATCCATCTGTGGGTATTCTACTCTGTTTAGGTCTGCCATGGACAGCTGGATGTTCTTCTAGCTACACAATCGTGTGTCAGAGCCACACCGTCTCTGGGGTTCTACAGTCGACCGATGAGCCATGTTCAGGTTTACAGTAATGATGATCTCAATCAGCCCGTCACAATGCACAGTTCTGTGCGTACATGTATGTGTTTTTGTGTATGTGTCCGTAAGTGTGTGTGTGTGTACATACTGAATGTGTATGTGTGTGTGTCATCCTCCACAGCTGTGCGCTTCTGACAGTCTTTGCTAACTAACCAAGTCAAGTGATCCGAGCAGACAGAGCCTTGATCAGTCAGCTGCTGCAGTGCTGCAGGGTGTTTAGACAGTGGCTCTTCTGTCTGCGAGGAGATGAGATCCGAGCAGGGCAGGACAGGACAGGAACAGGTCTGAGGGCGCACACGCTACACTACATGAAAGAGCCGTGGTGATGGATCTGACACGACCCATTGGGCTGCTGGGTACATCCCTCCTGGTACATCCCTCCTGGTACATCCCCCCTGGTACATCCCTCCTGGTACATCCCTCCTGGTACATCCCTCCTGGTACATCCCTCCTGGTACATCCCTCCTGGTACATCCCTCCTGGTACATCCCTCCTGGTACATCCCTCCTGGTACATCCCTCCTGGTACATCCCTCCTGGTACATCCCTCCTGGTACATCCCTCCTGGCCTCGTAAAGGGAAGATGTGACCTAGGAATACCTCTACCATCCTCTCCTCTCTTCTCTGTTCCCTCCTCTCCTCCCTCTTTCCTTCCTTCCCCATTTTCCTTTCCTTTCCTTTCCCCTCCTCTCCTCCCTCCTCCACCTATTCTTCACTTTCCTCCACCAAATAGTGTGTAACTCAAGCTGTAAACCCAGGATATTGAAAGCCCCGTGGTTTTCGAAAGGAAATGTGATCAGACATGCTGTGGTGTGTTTATTTTTCTACTCTGTATCCCCTCCGAGGAGCATTCCTGATCTCCATCAGAGAGAGAGACCCCATGCTAACGCTCGCCTAGAAACACATCACATTTAGGATACAAATAAGTTGGTCTATGGATTCAAAATCAACACGTACATCTGAACCGTTTGCTCATCAAGGCCTTATACCAACACCTATTAGAATAACAATTCTCATAGTAACAGATCTGAGTTCAGTGTATACAGTAAAGTATATGATATCTGCCATGAGGCCCAAGGGCACAGTTGCCTGAGGAACAGATCTGGGAGGAGCTCATCCCCTTCCACAACTGCAACCTTGCAGACAGCCATGAAACACTAAAGCTGCCTTGGGATCAAATTCAAAGTGATTAAGTTGGATGTGAAAGTCTTCATGGGTGGATGACAGCGGCTGGACTGGTTCCCACAGCTTATCAGGCCTGGGAATGCAGGGCTATGGTGCCAGCAGGGTGCCAGGATGGAGGGGTGCAACATACACACACCACTGGCATCTATTCATTAAAGCACATTACTAGAAGTCTTACTTTCTCAAAGACATTACTCTCTGTCACCCTCTCTCTTTCAATTTCCTTCTATCTCTCTCTCTCTCTCCCCTCCCCTCTCTTCTCACCCCCCTCCACTTGAGTGTCCTGGTTTGATCTGGGAAGTGTAATTCATATACGTCGTCTGCTGTCTCTAGTCACTCCCTCTCGCTCACAACACATAAACTGCAGCAAAGGGACCTTCAGGGCCGAGAGGCAGCTATCCAGTCCAGACAAGCCCACACAATACACCCTACTGGAGGATAAGAGGAGGGAGGGACTCCTGAAGACAGGTCCTCAGGGGAGAAAGAACTTTTCTGTCGTACTCACAATATAACACATTCAAAACAACATCATTTAAAGAGGCAGCTCTTTGGCAATCCAGATTTTTAAAAACTAAGGTTTTTTTAGGGTTTCTAGGCAGCAAAGAACAGACCTGGTCAGTGTCAAAGGTAGAACCAGGCAGTTGCCTGAGGAACAGATAATTTTCCCCTCTGACTCTCTTTCTTTCCCATCCTCCCCTCTCTCTCTCTCTCTCTCTCTCTCTCTCTCTCTCTCGTCTCTCTCTCTGGGACCTCCTCTCTGGCCGCTTCCTCTTCTAAATAAACAAGTCGGGATGGTTTGCTTCCTTTACCAGGACAGCATTGGTTACACACATCAGTCAGTAGACCACCAACTGTACTTGACTCTCCATCCAGGGGTCATCCCAGCTGTCCTGCTGCCCCAGGCTCTGGGTCATTCTCTGGCCCAGTCTCTGGGCCAGTCTCTGTCTGACACAAAGGTTGTTGATGACTAGATAGTTGAAGTGCCAGACCAAAATGTCACTCTGTGGATTCTGTGGTTTATTTACTGTGTGTTTTTCCCATGCTCCAAATAAACCACTGAAAAGTTAAGAGGACATCGAAGTATTTCCAAATGTTTCCATTACTGGGGGATTAGAATCTAGAAGAACCTACTGGTCTTTTTACATTGAGACCAGCAATGTTGCCATTGAGAAGACATCTCTTCATGCCCTCCACCCAGCATGCAATTCTCTCCCTGCTCTGTTCATCTTACCCAGTCTGCCATCCCCCGGGATGAACGATGAGGTGTTAAGATATTTGAAGGAAACTCCGTTATGCGCGGTCAGCTGTGAGGAGAGTAACTACAGCAGGAAACTGTCACACACACATACAGACAACACACACACACCCACACACACACACCACACATACAGACACACACCCACCACACACACACACACACACATAAAGGACTACCCCCCCCTGGGACCACAACAAGAACCCCTACGGCCCCTAATGAACATAATTACTCTGCCCCCAAATCACACTCCACTCAGGAGCTGAGTCACCACTTGAGATAACACAGACGGACGTGCAAAGAACTCGGAGAGCTCACGGAGGAGGACTCTGTTCTTCTTTCTTTCACAGAAACCATTCCTCTCGTGGTTTCGCTGGTGTGGGAGAAAGGAGAGTAGTATGAGACCCTGGCTGAGGTCCAACACAGTCCTCTAACCCTTGTGTCCTCTCTCCCTTTTCTGAGGGGCCAGACTCGGCCGAGAGAGAGGAGTCCAGGACAGACTATTGAGATCCAGCCGCCGTGTGTCCGTCACTCAGTGTGATGATGAGCAGGGAGCAGAGGTCAAGTCACTCGCAGTGACAGAAGAGGTCGCCAGCTCTCCCGCTGAGTCATTTTACCTGTCAGCGCTGCAGCAATGAGACTCCCACGTGGTCTGGCTCCCTCAATGCAGGCATTGTCTGCAGTCATAACATTAGTGTTTAATGTTGTGGCAGCCATATCGAATGGAACCTCATCACAGGGCTTTGGGACGTTTTGGTGTTCATATACAGTACACACTCAAGTCTGTTTTAGTTCTTAGCTAGGGTTGAGCGTGTGGTAAGTGTGTGTGTGTGTCTGTGTGTGTCCTTTTGTGCGTGCGAGTTTAGATATATGTGTGTGTGTGTGTGAATCAATTAGTGAGTGTGTACATGTGTGTAAACATCCATGAACAATCATGACACGATATTACCCCATTTGTAATTTTGCGTTCCACAAGTAAAATCCCAAACATAATTCTAGTTTCTAGAACTTGCTAGACCCGACTGAAAGCCACTTTTCTTCTAGACTGTTGTTCTTGGTTTTTGGCCCTGCCCACCCTTTAGAACCTTCCCTCTGGAGACTATCAAAGGAAGTCTGCCAGACTCTCCTATCTCCCCATCAGCCTCTACAACCCAGATATGAAGGACTATGAAGGGTCAATCCTAGCTGCTAAACCAAAGTCCTCTCTCATTGCCACTTCATATTGAGCTCTGACAGTAAGTACAGTATGCAATTTCCCATTATTATTTAACAAAACATTGTTTCGTAGCATGGTATTAACAATCCTATTGCGTGTCTTTTCTGGTTAGAAAAGTAAATATGATATGTGTTCCACTTACAGTATATATTCCTCATAAGAATTCATGCAAGGCTGAGAATGTTTGGGCCTTGACAATTGGTTGTGGTTGGTTCATGATTAGCTTATATGAATCATACACAGTAACAACAAACTCCACATCCCCTCATGTTATCCTAGCCCCCTCAGTTCCCAGGGCTGGCTCACTGTCTGAACAGACCATGTCTTAGGTCAATATATACTGTGCCTCAGCCTCACCCAGACAAATGTGGCTCCTGCAACCCCTGAGCACCAGAGACAGAGGACATTCTCGTGATTTGAGAATTTGTTCTCATTTTTCCTCAAACCCCCTCTTCCACATGAAGCACATGAAAGAACCGTGGTGCCGTCTGCAGTGGGGTTCCAGAGGTTTGGTGCTGTGGAACACCACTTTCCATCCGCCCCTGTAGGCGTTGGGCTGAGCGATAACGGGGGGAGAGGAGGTTAGCAGTCTCCATCGCCCCCTCATTCTCACACACACCACACACACACACACACACACACACACACACACACACTCAAGCACACATACATTGACAAGCACACACACACTCAAGCACACACACATTGACAAGCATACACACACACAAACACACACACACACCATATATGGAGACAGATCCAGCCTGTGCTGGGAGAGGACTGGAGGTGAGGCCGGGGCTAACCCGTTGAGGCCCCCTGTGACGCACACTGTCCTTTATCCTCCTGTTCTTGCTCTCTCTAGAGGGGGACGCCAAAAAAACTGTTTATCTGTTTATCTCTTACTGTATAACATCTGCATAGGCTTTTCTGGGACAAACTTTGCCTTACTTCCCCTTTGCGTACAGACATGAACTTTTCATGATTACTTTTGACGTTAACGTTGTCATTGGAAGAGATCCTGATTGAAGCTTTTGGAGACTGATCAGATCTGTTTCCTCTGAACATAGCAGAACAGTTGTGTTTTTAAAACGGGGCCTACCTGTGTGAATATGTGAGACAAACAAGCCAAATAGCTGTCATGCCCATGAAACAAGCTGAGAAGGCAGCAAACTCATAGCTAGCACTCAGACCAGGGAGACCAATACAGATACCTGATAGAGAGACCAAAAACAGCATGCAGCTAGTCTCTCACACCCAGATTATCTTAGTCTTCGCTTCACAAATTCCTCTAGAGTCTAGGTCTGGTCTTGCTGGGAGGATAAATATGACAAAACACAATATACTTCCAAAGTCTCCTCCTCTCCTCTTTTCATCTTTCCCTGGGTCCGGGCGTGGTCTCAGCCCTCCAACTTTTCCTCTTCTTCATCCACCGCTCCCTTCATACAACCACTAACACTCATCCTCTCCACCCCTCATCTCCGACATCACTGCCATCCCCCAGACCACACTGGGGCAAGCCCCTGCTCCATGTGTCCCCACCTCAAGCCAGTATGAAAGAAGGTTCCAGATTGCTGTGTCAGATGTTACCCACAGCTGCCATACCCCCCACACACACACGTATGGTGTTCACATACGATTAGAGAGCGTGTGTGCCTCAAAAGGTGCAGGCCAGGCTGATGTCATTCCCATAAATATTGTTGTAGTATACTGGTGCCAGCAGGCCACAAGGAGAGGAAAGTAAAAGCCAATTTCCTTGATGAAAAATGAAATCAGATCACGGCGTCTTGATTGCTGTCTGTGGAGGATAATAAACTAGCATATAGAATGGTGGGCCCAGGAGCAGAGTGATGAATGAAATATGAACTGAGTCACAAGATCTCCTCCTCCACAGAGGATGACACAGAGACAGGCAGAGAGATGGAGTGTGTGTGTGTGAGAGAGAAAGAGACAGAGAGAGGGAAAGAGGGGAGGGAGGGAGGGAGAAAGAGAGCCACCTCCGTTCACACACCTCCAGATGTGGGAGTATGTGTGGCAGCTGTTGCTGGGTGATGTCAGAGCCGTGGTAGTGTGGACTACCAGAGTGGATTAATGGATGGTTAGTCACGGGGAGGCAGGAACACGTCCTGATGCTGTGCAGAAACCCCCTCCAGAACAGATGTCCACCTCTGCACCACAGCCGCCTGCAGAGGGCTTCCCTGTCGCCACCCATACCTTTTTATGGTGAAAAAGTCAACATGAATGAACTTGAATGGAGTACTTTCTACATGTAAAATGACAATTTTATGAAGGAAACGTGCTTAATGTATAACAAGTGACAAATTGAGCAAATGGAACAAATGCAAAGCCAATTGTTGGACTGTGAGGCAGATACATATCTGGAAAACGGGTCCGTTTTCCACCGCCGGATGGAAACAGATTCTTCTAGAATCAGAGCTGTCCTCCGATCACAAGCCATGTGACAGGTGAGGTCATGGGAGTCTGGGCTGGTTCAGAGGTGGAGCTCACAGGCTCACAAGCCCCGGGGTTCTATTCCTGGGATGGTCTGTGTGTCTGACGCCTCCTCCCTAAACCCCACTGGCTCTGGACTCAACAGGACACACACACACACACTGCCGAACCTTGTTCCATCAACATGTTCATGTAGGGATGGTGGTGTACGGTATATTCATAGCCCAGCCCCAGCATGTGGTACTGTGGCTGTAGAGATCGACCCAGCCCTGAATCTCCCCCCTGCTAGAGATGTTTACACTCAGAAGTCGAAGCCTTTCACTGAGTCGAAGCCCATCGGTGTGTTTCAGGTCCCTCATCTCCTACACATGGAAGCAGTTTACACTAATAATACCCTGGCTTATGAGCCATGTGTATCTGTGTATCCAGGAAAACACCAGCAGTCGAAGCAGATGGCGATGGTACAACTGCACACACGCGCCGGGCTCGTTTGGCTGGTGTATTGAGAGCCCACACACAGGTGAGCGTCTGCAGCCTTCACCAGGTGATACACGAGGGGGGGGAGGGGGGGGGGTGAGTCACTGTCTGCCGCTCTCCTGAAGAGCCCCTCCGAAACAAAGATAACAGTCTGCGTACTCCCCTCTCTCTCTTTCAGAGCCCACCCTCTATCATGGCTTTGTCTCTGACTGTGTCTAGCCAACTGTGAAAACACAAACGGGCAGACGTGCAGGAACGTGCTTCGTGCTCACTCACACACACACGCAGGAGAAGAGAAACAAGAAGGGAAAGAGAAAAGAGTCTCTAGAAACAACCGCTCCACACCAGGGGGCCTTGCGGCTATGAACGCTGGGAGAAGAGGGAGTTTAGCCAGCCAGGGGGTCTGGGGGAATGGGGGATGCTTAGTTCTGATGTTGTGTCAAGAAAAACTCTTTAATCACCCTACAGCGATAGACCAGGGAGAAGAAATTCAAAGCATGTCTCACTACTTAAAAGATTTCCCAACGAGACCAGCAATCAAACAGTCACACACAGAGCCCATGCACACACACACAAACACACACACAGAGCGCATGCACACACACACACAGTCACACGCTCCAGATGTTTAGCCATCTCATTTGTGTGACAGCGTGCCATGCCTCTGTGTACGGATACACATTTACATCTGGAGCTTTTCAAATATGTTAATTGCTATTTCAAGTCTATAGGGGCGTGTTTACACCATAAATCGTACTGTTTCTAAGCAAGATAGACATGCCTCTAATCCACAAACCCAACAGCTGAAAGCAAAGCAAGGAATCTAATGGTAGTTAGCTCGGAATCTAGCCAAGTATCTTTAATGGTATGACATCCACCGGTTAACTTATCTCCACCGTTCCCCATCCCAGCATCCTGGTGTGGAACCACAACCCCAGTTCCAATCCCTCCATGCCTAGTGTTGTGTTGAAACCATAAACACACTGACCCATCCATCCCTGGGGTTTATCCCACTGAGAGACTTGAGGGTAAGATTCTGTCAGACTCATGGATGCTAGATATGAAACCCTCGCCATTGACCACCTTGAACAGTGACCGAGTTATATCAGTGGTCAATGCTTCTCTACTGAAGCCAATTGTTGTGAGAAGGAATAGGAGGAGAAGAGCACAAGTTTTTCTCTGAGCTTCCTTGTCCTATTCTTCTCAGACGGGTCTGTCATCTGAAAGAAAAACGGCATAGACGGAGACCGCAGAACCTTCTAGATCTTCCTCTCCCTCTTTACAACAATCTGTTTACACTAAATACCAAACGGATGAGGCTTTCTGATGTCATGGTGTCACGCGTCCCTCCTCAGTGACACTTTAATCACCCCACAGACACGGAGAACAGATGATGGAGTACCTCTCCCACCCAGAGGGGCGGCGCTCAAACCCCAGGAGGAACGACCAATGACCCATCTGGGAATTACGCCAGTCTCGGGGTCGATGCTTGACCACGGTGCTAAAGACATGCCTAAGGCTCCGGGAACTGAGTGGATTGTAAGAGTCTCCGCACACACACACACACACACACACTGACCAGGAACAGATCAGCTCCAACCACACATGCATAGTCACGTGAAGCAGGGCGATAAGTTGCTGGTTGTGGAGAGGACGAGGGGAGGGAGGATGGGGGGAGGGAGGGAAAGGGGAGGGAGGAGGGCCATAGAAGGTACTAGAAGAAAATCGTGGAGCACTGGGAGTGAGGTTGCAACATTGAGATAATGGAAAGTCTGTATGCACGATATAGAGGTCAAGAACGGGGTGAGATGAGAGAAAGCCAGGAGAGTATTTATCCTGAAGCCACAGAGAGGACAGGGAGGGAGACATGGAGGGAATAACAGGAACCAGAGGGTAGAGAGAGGCCTACAGACAGGAGTGGCAAGAGTCTGCCAGACACATCAACACACCCCATAAGACCCCTGTATGATGAGAAAACCATCCTTTATACACACATAGTCCCCATTGCCTGTGTGCGTGCGACGTGCGTGCATGTGAGTGCGAGCCTGTGCGTATGAGGGCAGCAATATCTGGAAAATACGCAGACATTTGCTGAGTAAATGGCTGACACGATCTGTTACGGTTTAAATCGACAGTATAGTCCGTTCTAACCTGGCAACTGTAGTTCTTTGACTGTAGTTATGTGCCTGTGGGGTGGTGAGTGTGTTTGAGTATCCAGCCCCTGGACATGCAGCTGTGGATAACACGCCTGATATTCTCTGGTGAAATATTTGACCAGAGGGAGTCAAGCAGCTGGAATGGTTAGGCCATGTGACCCCAGACCGCTGTCCTTTTCGCAGCCTTCATCCTGTTCCCCTGCCAAAAGCTGGTAGGCATGGCCAGAGTTTTCTGATTGGTCCGAATAGGGCTGACTAGAGGTTTTGTGACCCAAACTGGAAGATCTATTCTGGTTTAATGGTATTTCTCTCGATCTCTGCCCCTGACTTCCCTACTGGTCTCTCCTCTCACTAAGTCTCTGGTCTGGTGTCTTCATCAACTGTCTACCTCAGACTAGACTGGCCTGGCCTGGATACTCCATGCAGCGAGCAGAATGTGAGGGCCGGGATGGAACATAAACCATTCCTGTTTTGACTGGATTTCCTGCGTGTCTTTGTGAAGGCAGAATTGCTCATCTGTGTAGCTGAAAGGGCACAATTGACGTTGTCTCAAAGGTGCACTCAGTTGAGACTGTAGTGTTTGCGCATCTGTAACAGGCAAGCAACGAACGCGATCTTGCAAGTTCCGTCAGAGAACCTGGCACTGTTCACTCCCATCACCGGGAGATCACTCCCACCGGGAGTCGAACTCGCAATCTCTGACTTCCCAAGCGCGAACGCTACCAACTACGCCAAAGAAAAGCTAGCGATTCAATGACGCGGGTGGCTCATTACATACCTGCGGAGTGAGTTTCACCGATACACATCGGCTACACATCTACACTTTTTTATCAAGACTTGTATGACGCCCAAGTCTTACACATGTCTCGTACCCTGACCCCAGACCCTGTCCCAACCCCAGACCCTGTCTCAACCCCAGACCCTGTCTCAACCCCAGACCCTGTCTCAACCCCAGACCCTGTCTCAACCCCAGACCCTGTCCCAACCCCAGACCCTGTCTCAACCCCAGACCCTGTCTCAACCCCAGACCCTGTCTCAACCCCAGACCCTGTCCCAACCCCAGACCCTGTCTCAACCCCAGACCCTGTCCCAACCCCAGACCCTGTCTCAACCCCAGACCCTGTCTCAACCCCAGACCCTGTCTCAACCCCAGACCCTGTCTCAACCCCAGACCCTGTCTCAACCCCAGACCCTGTCCCAACCCCAGACCCTGTCCCAACCCCAGACCCTGTCTCAACCCCAGACCCTGTCCCAACCCCAGACCCTGTCTCAACCCCAGACCCTGTCTCAACCCCAGACCCTGTCTCAACCCCAGACCCTGTCCCAACCCCAGACCCTGTCTCAACCCCAGACCCTGTCTCAACCCCTGCCTGGGCCCCAGTCCGTGTCAGAGCAGAAAGGCTCAGTCAGACTGAAGATCGGCCCAGTGCAACTGAAACAATCTGAAAGCCGGGGCTCTCTGCAGAGGTGCTGGGGAGCTGCTAGGGTTTCATGGAAAGGAGCTGACGTCATCAGGTCACACAATCACACACTTGGGCCAGATCCCTCGCTCAGTCATGAACCCTTCCAGTACTCCTGCACATACAATATGTCATCCAAGTACACACACACACACACACACACGTGTATACCACCCCCCTCACACACACATGCACACACACACACACACATATATACACACAGTGGGGTAATGAGAACAAGGTGCAGCAAGTAGCTTTCCACAATGCATGGAAGCCCTGCCAGGGAGCTGGTCCCCCCTGATGAAACTCCCCCCTCTCCCCGGGCCTCGCCTTTTTTGGTTCCACATCTGTTTCCAGCCCCCTGAACTGGGCCAGGGAGAGAACTATATGTAGGTCACCCTGAGCAGCAGACTCACTAGCAGTGTTAGAATAAGATATGTACTACCTGTAACACACGTAAACTAATTTAAAAAGTTATTAGTACTTTGATCATAAATAGGTGAGAAGGAATGCTGTGTATGACTGTTCATAACCCTCGTAGCCCTACTCATGTTAACATCCTTGCAACTCTACAGGTTGCCTGGATTGTTTCGTTTTTTCCTCTCTGGAGTATTTGCTGCTCCCCTGCTGGACATTTAAGTAGATGTCTCTACAAGACAATTATTACAAGAACAGTTGTAAGAGGAGCGTTATGGTCAATTGTAATGTCATATTTTATTGGACTATATTTCATCCTAATTAATGTGTTACATGTTCAATTCAAACATACTATTTGATAAATAAAAGTTTTTAGTAAAAAAATAGAAAGTTCATTGTGGATGTGCTACATAACTCCACTAAGGTAAAAAAAAAGCACTTTAACAAAAAACGTTTTTGTGACGCAATGAAACGTACACTCACTCTCTCATTCACTTGCACAAGATCTCTCTCTCCTTTGCTCTATCTCTCTCCTCTCTCTCTCCCTCTCCCCCATTCACACCTCTCTCTTTGGGTACTTCTGCTTGGCCAGTGTTATGAAGTCTTCGGCACTATCAAGAGACACCAGTCTATCCTGAGGAGAAAAAGAAGAACACAAAACGTCAAGAAAAGACAAGACCTATCATCAAGCTCTCCTCTCTGCTGTGCCCTCCTGCCCAGATCTAAGACATTCATCGAGCAACACACCGGCCCTTAGACATTACGTATCTAAGTGACCTATTTATAAAATGGAACGTCTGCTTCTGTTCATCAAAGAATCCGAGGACGCTTTTTTGGTGAAAACACAATCATTCCTTTATGCACCTATTAAACGATGACGCGTCAGTAGTGTGTGTACGTGTGTGTAGTGTGTGCGTGTGTACCATGACAAAGAGGTATCTGTCCTGGGGACACACCCCCTGAGGGAACAGGCTGGTGTCCTCCGTCAGTGTGTGGAGCAGCTCTCTGGCCTGGACCAGGCTCCTGGAACTCATGGTGCACGTTTTATTCACACACAGCAACGACTCCACCTCCCGCTGGTAGCCTGGACTCACACAGACACAGTGCGCAGGGAGTCAGATGGCTGAGCGGTTAGGGAATTGGGCTATTATTCACAAGGTTGCCGGTTCGAATCCAGGCTGTGCCGAAAGACGTTGTGTCCTTGGGCAAGGCATTTCACCCTAATTGCCTCGGGGGGAATGTCCCTGTACTTACTGTAAGTCGCTCTGGATGAGAGCGTCTGCTAAATACAGAGCGTCTGCTAAATACAATGTAATGTGTATGACTGGGTGTAAGTGGCTTTGCAGTAGAGGGAGGAAGTGAGACAACTCTCTCACCAAGCTGCTGCAGGATCTTCCTCCACCTGGTGCTGATCTCTCGTCGGGCACACCTCAGAGTGTGTATGTCATAGTTTAGCTTCTCCCACTCCTTACACACACACACACACACACACACACACACAGTTAGAGACAATGAGAGAACCACAGAAGGGGGTGACGCACTAGAAGGAGGCCAGGCCTGGTGATGGGGTACTGGGTAGAGAGATGAGACCTTGACCTACATCTCGACCCAGGCAGCTCTGGGCACAATACCGTCCCTGTCCCAGGGTGAGATTCCCTCGATGGCTGAGTCCCTCAGCAGAAGCTCTGGGCAGGATCCTGGCTCTGCCTGCTGCTGACGTGTGCAGTCATGCGCTGGTGCTTGGTAATTGACGGGTGTGTTTGTTGTGAATGTGCCATGGGATTTGAGATTTAATGTCTGTCATTTTGTGCTTGGGAATGTTGTGTGCTGTTGTCATACAGAACTTATGGCTTTCTGCACTCGTGGAGTTTGATGGTGCCTCTGCAGACAATAAAGTATAATTTAATCTTCTATAATATCACATGCAGCTATGATTGACAACGATTTGAGTCTTTTTTGCAGGATGACTACATGGGTTTTACCTTTGTAGATAAATATGTATTGAGATATGTAGTTATGGTTGAATAAATAAATGAATGAAAGTCTATGGCTCTCATAACAGCTGTCAGGTGACCAAACACTATTAGGTTACCTTAGATTGGCCTAAACCAGAGAATAAGTTAATAAAGAAGCATGTGGTCTGGGTGTATGTGTTTGTGTGTTATTGAGTGTATACGTGCATCCTAGTTTATGCTCATGAGAATGGGCTTATGTTAATGTAAACCTCATCACTAGCCAGTCTGAACTGGTGTTTTCAGGAGATTCTGACTGACAGATTTGTTGACTGGGACATGTGAAGGAAAATGTATTTCTGTCATGATTTGAGATTGATAACTTTGTTATGTGTAATCATTCAAACTGCCAGAAATAGATGACAAAAATTACATTTTGGTGTTCTGGGAAGATAAATTCAGTCGAGGAGGGTTTCTTTGGTTGCAATGGACACCCAACCAACAGTCCCTGTTTAAGTCCTGCATACATACTGCATGATGCATCAACTCACCTCAGTATCCTTATCTGCCTGGTTCCTCATGGAGAGGAACACCTGCAGCTCCCTGTCTGAAGCAATCGGTCCAGTGGACATCTGGGGGCTCTTTCCAGGGGTTCCAGTCCTGCTGTTCCTCAGAGACACAATCCGGGCTTGGCTCAGCCCCCGCTGGACTCACTGGCCATGCCACCCTGCACCCTGGAAACACACCGTTGCTTTTAGTTTTGCATCTGATTTGCTATTTTATTACGTTGTACATTTTATTATTTGTATTTAAATACTCAATTACTTGGTTCACTGTAGCAGTATTGGCCAACAAACTACATATCCTATAATATAATGGCTGGATTCGGAGGAATAGCAACTAAAAGTTCTAACTAGAAGATAATTGCAGTAGAACGTGGCCTACAACTTGCTACTTACCGTAAAATAGCGTCCTTCTCGTCTCCGTCATGTTGAAAATACTGCCTACAACAACAGACAGTGTACAACGCTCCCATTTAGCCCTACCTAAAGAAACTCATTAACTACCTGGCTGCTCATCCCAGAGTAAGATCCGACAGTGGTTGCAGTTTTACGAGGATATATTGCATTCATTCCTTCCATCAAACTCAGACTAGGATTGTCAACTGCCCGCCTCAGTCACTACTTTTGTCAACTTGCGCTTTATCTGTCCGAAGAAGGCTGCGGTGTTGAATTAGGAAACACGTGAGTCAGTTAGACAGAAGATACATGGACAGTGAATGAATGACACCATTTATTCATGCGGGCAGCATGCAGCGCTTGGCCTTCTCGACCCATCTCTCTCGCGCGCACAGCACATTCTGGATGTCTGTTTGTTTCTGCGCTAATTGTGCTCGAAGGTTTGTGCGTAATTGGAGACCGTTTATGGACCTACACTGTCAGTGGGAAAGGGGCTGAGGGAGGGCGTGTCCGTGTTGGACTACGACCCCGCTCTGCGTCTGTGCAAAGATGAGCGACTGAATGTCTTTTGCTACGTCAGCAATTAGAAAAGGATGTGGGTCAGGTGATGTTTTTTTCCCGTTTAATTGTATCTGACAACAGTCTAAAGCAAGCAGTCATTGTTGGGATATATAAAGAGAGGACATAATAATGTTGAACTCCAGGAAACTTCTCATCGCTCTGTTCGTACAGTTGATGCCGTATGGCACCTCAGACAGGTGAGTTTACCTGTAGACCTACCTCCTAGAATGTATAAACCAGAGTATGTAGAGTATGTATTTATTTACAGGTACAGTTGTGGATCAAATGAACGTCCACGTCTTTGCTCCCTGTCAAATCTGTTCCTTGCAGGCCAACTTTGTTGACATTAGTTTGTTGACATTGTAAGGATTAGTTTGTTGCTCGAGTCCAAGAGCCAATCTCCAAAAGCTGAATGAAACGTAATGTGTGTCTGTTTCATGTTTTTACTCTGCAAAATAAATAGATAACAACATGCAAATGAAGACATTATTTTATGATCATGCACTTTGCCCCTTGCTCTTTGCCCTTTTTTTATTTTCTATTTTACTATCAACCTGGTTGGCTGTATGGATATTTGACAATATGATTTAGTCTCACCTTTGCTTGTCTTTAATACTATGTTTATTCATATATATCTACTTTATTTGACAGAGTTGTTGAGCACCAAGATACTCCATGGAATTACAATTACACCAAGTACCATCCCATGTCAGAGGCAAGAAAGTTCAAAACATTAACTGTACAAGTTATTCATGGTTAAACTGGCACATGAATGCAGGAATGTTTTTATAACTCAGCCCATATAGTCCCACTTGAGTCATAAGCATTGTTATTAGTTGATTCGTGATGATACTTCATCATGTACAACTGTACAGTTGGATCCAGTCAGATGTCTTTTTGTTCCTCAGATCTCCTCTTGGATGGACCAGATGGTGAAGGAGAACCCAGATCTCGTGTCCTCCTCCGTCTACGGACACACCTTCGAGGGAAGGAACATCACACTCCTCAAGGTAAAGTCAGATGGCTGAGCGGTTAGGGAATTGAGCTATTAATCAGAAGGTTGCCGGTTTGATTCCTGTCCGTGAAAAATGACGTTGTGTCCTTGGGCAAAGCACTTCACCCTACTTGCCTCGGGGGGAATGTCCCTGTACTTACTGAAAGTCGCTCTGGATAAGAGCATCTGCTAAATGACTAAATGTAACTGTAAGGTGATCTTGAGAAGGAGCATTAGCTTCTAAATTAATTAAGAAATCAGAAGAAATACAGCTGCAGACACCAATGGCGGGTTCCTCCTCAACAATGTATAATGTGTCTTCCCCTAACATGCAAAGGGTCTGTCCTGCCATCATGTGTGTTCTTTTATGTGTTATTTTGGTCACAATGAACAACCGGAGATTACATGGAGATGTCTGCTCTTTTCTAGCAAAAGTTACAGAGGGGATACACATTATATCGGGTCTTCAAATCAGAAAGCATTGTGTCCAGATTAGTGTGAAGGGATGACATAACTACGGACAAACAATGTTTTGAAGTTTAACTCGATTATCAAGCAGTTACCGCGTGGTCACATATTCTAATGGCTGCTGCTAGTCAGATATGGTGACCTCTGTGGTACTGGCTCTGTGATGACTCCAAATCAGAAAACATGGGTCCAGATTAGTGTGAAGGGATGACATAACTACCCCAAACTGTCGTTTGAAGTTTTAATTCCTTTGGGAAGCAGTTACGTTGGGGTCACACATTATTATAATTATTTTTTTGGATCACACATTCTGAATAGTAGGCTACATGGTTACCTAGCCTGTGTTGTCTGTGGTACCAGATAGGAGTGAGGAACCCAGAGGTCAGAGAGAAGAAGGCTATATGGATGGACTGTGGCATCCATGCTCGGGAATGGATTGCTCCTGCCTTCTGCCAGTGGTTCGTCAAAGAGGTTGGATGGATGCAAAGTTTCCACACACACAGATTACGTCACTCAAAGACACACACAATTGAGACACAGTAGCCCTACATATTCTGTAACAACAACATTGATCAATCTTTTGAACAGATTCTGCAGGGGTACAAAACAGACGACAAGATTGGTCAGATGCTCCAGAACCTGGATATCTATGTCACTCCTGTCCTGAACGTGGATGGCTACATGTATTCATGGACCAATGAGAGTGTGAGTCATGTGTTCATGTCAGGTATCTTTGAAAGGGAAGTAGGTTGGTCAAAGCAGAAACACTGGTTCAATCACAAGCTCGTAATAAAATCAGAGCTTGATTTTTTAATCCGTATACTGATCCCTTTGTCCATAAATAATAATAATAATTGTATTTTTAATGCACTTTATATTTAGGTGCTATCAGTGTGTGACTGTGTGATCTCTGTAATAGACTCTGACCTGAGACATGGTTCTGATGGTTCTGTCTCACAGACTCGCCTGTGGAGGAAGTCCAGGTCCCTCCCTCCAGAGGACTGTAGCTGCTACGGCGTCGACCTTAACAGGAACTTCTACGCCAACTGGGGAAGTGAGTTGAGGTCGACTGAGGCTTTAGAACAGCCATACTGTTTCCTCCTCCATCTTGGATCAGACCCGGGCCATTTTCATCCAGAGTTGATGGTGCTGTAATGTCTCAAAGCACCCGAATAACGTAAAAAAATTATGTCTTGTTGATGTTTGGGAAGTGAGCTGTTTACATAAATGTGTCCCTCTTCTGCCCCCCAGTGGTAGGAGTGTCATATGACTGCTGCAAGCAGACATACTGTGGCAAGGCAGCCGTCTCAGAGAAGGAGGTCAAGGCTGTGACAGATTTCGTAGGGAACAGGACCGACCAGATCCTCCTCTTCCTCACCATCCACTCTCATGGACAACTGCTCCTACTGCCCTATGGACACCCTCAGATAGCTGCCCCCAACCAGGATGAACTGGTGAGGGGGGGATGCTGAGGGAGTTCATTCTGATGAAAACTGTCTGTAGGCGACAGTAGCTGAGGGCTCAGTAATCTGTTCATTCTGCAGGTCAAAGTGGGTGAAGATGCTGCGATGGCTATGAAGGCTCTCCATGGCTTGGAGTACAGAGTGGGCACCTCCCCTCAAATCCTGTGTAAGACAAGTCCCACCTGTCATACACGACCACACATGACCTGTCTGTGTATATCAACGAGGACCGCCTCTCGCTCTTTTATTCTCACCATACCAGTGCATATTAAACATACAGACCCCAGAACTGTTTTTATTTTCCCTCTCTCTCCAGACCCTAACTCAGGTTCCTCCAGGGACTGGGCCAGGCTGGTGGGCATCCCTTTCTCCTACACGTTTGAGCTGAGGGACAAGGGTCAGTTTGGCCACAAACTCCCTGAGGACCAGATCCAGCCAGCGTGCGAAGAGGCCTTTGCAGGGGCACGCTTCATGATCACCTACGTCCATGACAAAACCTTCAGCAACTCCACCCTCCCTAACACTGCATCTGGGCTAGCTACCATCTCCATGGTTACAGCTATGACCTTATTGAGCAGTATGGCAGTGGTGGGTTTCACCACTGGGGTGTTGGTTTAGGAAGGAGAGAGAACACAGATTTTCCAATCAAATCTTGCCTTAGTTTTCCAGCAGGGGGTAGTAATGCTCCATGGACTGCAGCTCACAAAGGATCTCTGTGGCAGGAAACTCAGTATGTAAATATTCCAATATTGTAATCTGTTCATCGTTCAACAGCACCTTAACCTCAATTTACACAGTTTGCAGATACTTGTTAAAGGAGGAAATGAAGCAACTATACAGATTCAATGACAAAAAAAAGATACATTCAGAAGTTCTGTTAGATTAATGTGGCAAACTTTTCCTGACAAACTTGATCAAACAAATGCGAGGCAATTCAAAGGCTTTCGAAACACTATTCCTAACCAAGGTCAGGCTCATATCTGGCATCGCCCCAGCTTCCAGCCCACTCTGGTCAAGTCCTGCTGGATGGAGATCTCAGAGCTGCTGGGCTTGGCTTGGGTTCAGCTCTCCTCAATCACCAAGACAAACACCCCAGATCCTTCAGTCTCATGTGACTCTCTTTAGCTCCTACAGCAGATTACATTCTTCTCCATTAAGATGGAGGTTGATAATTACACAGTTTCATGTCTGTTCTGAAGTATCTCCTGGCTGTAGCTGGTGTGAGACTCTGGAGAGGGGCGAAATCAATACCAAGGCACAGTGATTAATTGGACCTATTTTCTTCTGGCTTGTTTCCCTCCCCCTGGGCCCATCAGTGATGGCTTAATTTGTTGATGAGTGAGTGCTCCAATCAGATGTGAGTTTTTCACATGGGAGTGGGCGTGGTGCCGTTTAAAGTCAGTAACAGCGCAGGTTATTGGATGATGAAATAGTGTATGCTGTTTGATTGGATTGTTAAGTGCTGGAATACAGTTAAAGAGATATTGGACTGTAAAACTGTTCAATCTCAGAACAGCACAGCGAATACACAAACTGATTAAAAGAGTTTGGTGAGTAATATTCTACAGTTAATTGATTAAAGTGAAAAATAAATATTGAAACATTTGAGCTATGGTTGTCTCAGCATGCTGATTGTTTCTCTGCCTACACTATCAGCAACTGTATTTCTGAAGTCAGTGGAGGCTCTAAAAGGCCAGATTTGAAAAGATCTTGAATTAAATGTGTCAAACAGAACGGAAAGTCTCTGAGTCCTTTCAAATGATGAGTTGGTTTCATGGAAATTCCTCAGTCAAATGGCAGCCAGTGTATCGAGACATAATAATATCTCCATGGGCATTGTGATGTGATACTTTCATCGTGTGTGATGTGGAACAGGAGAGTATGGTCTTCAGGCTCCATGCAGTGTGACGAACGTTGGCTGTGTAAACACAGCTTCCACTGAGCCAGGTATGGAACCGCTGCGATGGCCCAGACAATCACGATGACTCCACACATCCTCCAAATCTATTAAAACATCCAGCTGTGTGCTGACCGCTTCCTGGTGGTCAGCTAAGGGGGAAAGCTGGAGCCAGTGTTTGTTCAGGTAGGAGAGTCCCAGCCTGGCAGTTGACCCAATGCCAACATTCCATAGGGCTTTACAGTGATTTCTAATGCAGCACAGTGGGATGACAATATGGATGTTAGGGGGGGAGCTTCATGAGAATATTCGGTGAGAATGTTGCGTAAGTCTTCAATTCTGTTCAGTGCTACTGTAACAGAGGTGGTTTGGATCTCAAGACCGCTAGTCACAAACCACCCTGCTTCATCTCAGCACTACTTACATATTCATCCTCACGTGTGTGTGTGTGTGTCTTTGTGTGTGTTTATCGATTGCATCCCGTACCGCACTAGGCTCTGAGCATCTATTGATTAAGATCATTACCCCAGCACTCGCTCCTAACGAGAAGCTATGGAGTCATAAGTTGAAGAGCGGAGCGATCCGCTTGCCAGATTCATTACTCCGACCCGCAGGCTCGTAAATCAACAGGATCCATAAACCAAAGCAGCCAGGCTGTGTACCATCCATCACTCACATACTCACACACGCTACTTCTGTTCAAGCCACGGACAATGGTTAAAGAGGTATTCAGTTAAGAAACCTTTTTCTGTCTGTGTGTCTTCCTGACTGTCTGACTTCCTGACTATCTGTCTGTCTCTGTCTGTCTGTGTCTGTCTGACTTCCTGACTATTTGTCGGTGTCTGTCTGCTTGTCATCCTTCCTGCCTGCCTGCATGTCTGCCTGCCTGTCTGCCTGTTCTTATGTCTGCCTGCCTGCCTGCCTGTCTTCCTGTCTGTCCCTCTGCCTGTCTGTCTTCCTGTCTGTCTCTCTGCCTGTCTGTCCCCGTCCAAATTGTGGGAGACCCACCCTCTCTCCCAGCCTGGCTCTGCATGATGATCCAGACATTCACAAGGTGACCTGGCGCGGGCACAGAGGAATTACCTGAACTCTCTTAGGACTGAGCTGAGCTGATTAAAGCTGGCAGTCCATGGTCTGGTTCGCTGATAACCACTCAGCCCGTTGGTGTCTTCCTCTCCTTGTTGTTTTTCCTTGTTCGTTTCTTCAATTACAATCATGACCTTGAACTCCCCAAGGCCCGGTTAAAGAGAGAAATAGTTGTTGAAAGAGTCAGAGAGTGAGGGAGAAAGATGTCCAAAGAGGGCAACAAGAGAGGTAGAGAGGACAGCTGTATGAAATGTATTACTTTGTCAGTAAATTGTATTTTTGTCAAGAACATGTTGACATGCCACTGCAGAATTCAGAATCTGCGAAATGCCCTGCCTTCTACCTCCTTCCCTACATACTCTGGCCTTACCCCTCCCACCTTTCCCTTCTGCCCCTCCCTGCCTGTCTCCCTCACTTTTTTCCCACCTCCCCGCTCAACTCCATCCATCTACCCCCTCTGTCTTCTCCTCATTGCCCCTGCCTCTGTCCTGTCTCCCTCCTCCCTCCTCACCTCTCTCCTTCCCCTCGCCACCCCCCCCCTCTGACGGATGATCACTCTGTTGCCGGATACTTCCACGCCCGCCTTCCCTCAGTCACCTGAAGCGCTGTGCGTCGAGGCAGTTCCCCGTGGCCTGAGCTTTACCTCAGGAGAACATCAGTAAATCAATCAGAGCTGCCTCGCTCTGCCCCCGCCTCGCTCAGCCCCCGCCTCGCTCCCTCCCTCTGCTGACTGTCAGGGCCGCCGTGAAATATCTCCCTCCAAATATTACCCTTGGCTCAGCAGCAGGAAGGGAGGACAACCACCTGACTGGCTCATCTGTCAGTGGGAGAACAGATAGCCTTGATCATCCTGGGGCTGGAGGAGATAGATCTGGATTCTCTGGTGGGAGATGTCTACCGTGTCTAGTGGGGTGTGTCTGTGGATCGGCACTGAGCAAGCCTCTTTTAGAGACTCCACAATTGGGATATGTAGACATTTCCTGGTACATGTGTTGTCACTTCCTGATCACGTTTCAGTACACAGTCCGGTACACTGTACTTTAGGACAAGGTAAACTACAGCCATTTTATGAAGGAGTGTAGGAAAATATCATACAAGCGCTATATAAATAAAAATGTATTATTATATATATAGTATTATCATAGACATTCGTGTTTACCACTTGTGTCCCGATTAATTTTTATTTGTAAGCTTACTGCAAAAATGTAATAACCTTTTAAACCTACGATGTTACTACAAAAATGCTTCTCTAGTCTGGTTCACAATTACCTGAAACTTTATTCCACTAGATGGCGATGTTGACCAGAAAATTAGTGGTGAAAACGATTGTTAGCATTTTAAGAGAGGAAAAGCCAGGTTTTCAGTTTACTGTTGGCCTTTATGAGCAGTGCATCCAGCACCAGTCATCAGAGACACAGGAGGAAATCTTTTACTTTCTTTCAAGAGTTACATCTCGCCCTGAGGTCAACAGCCTACTCAGACCCCTCTCTCTCTCTGTGGCTCTGCATGACCTTGTGGGTCTGTCAGGAGAGACTGGGCTTACTGATCTTATTGAGAGAGGGAGAGAGAGAGAGAGATGAGAGAGAGAGATAGAGAGGGAGAGGGAGAGGAGAGAGAGAGAGAGAGAGAGAGATAGAGAGAGAGTGGAGAGGAGAGAGCGGAGAGGAGATCGGGAGAGATAGGTAGAGAGAGAGTATTGAGAGAGTTGTATTATGTGACTGGTTTCGCCTGAGGCAGGGTTGCCATATGTACAGACCACCCACTCACACTGCATATGAATGAGACACATCAGCAAAAGATGGCTAATACAGTGTACAGTATCATGGTGAACTTTAACACACACACACAAATATTATTCACATAACACCATACAGTACATGCTGAGAAAATGCGCTGAATACACACACCACATACTTTGGTCACACACACACACACACACACAGTCTATATAAAGTCCCATTATCCCCCCCTGCATGGCTGTGTGTCAGTGTGAATGTGTTAACCACAGCTCAGCTCTACTAATGAAGGCAGTTATGAGTGTATAGAGAGGCAGCTGATTAGTGCAGCTTCACACTCTAACACCCTCCCCGCCCCAACACACACACACACTTTATCTCACACACACAGTTTGTTACAGAAACTCAGACTCTCTCTCTCTCTCACACACACTGTTTCTCACAGAAACATAGACACACACTCTCTCACACAGACACTCTCATGCTTGGAGACTGCCATCACACTTGCAGCATTAGTGACTATCTATCGTCACACTAACTCATCACACTGACACACGAGCACATACACACACAAATAAGAACACACACACACACACAGCACAAAGCCTCCCCTCTATTCCTCTAACTCCTCTCCCCCTCCCCAGCCTGGCTGCTCTGAGTACCATCCTCCCAGCAGATTGCAGACTGGTGTCTTATCATATTCATGTCGTTTCCCCGACACCTCCCACCCCTACCCCCAACCCCACCACCAGTACGGCCATGCAGATCTCCCAGTGTGTTTGTGTCTACAGAGACACTGGCTCATCTCTCCATTCGGAGCCACACCACAGGTTCTGTCGAGGCACCAACTCAGTACAACAGAAACACAGCCACTGGTGTCACGGAGCTCCTTCAGAAAACAAAGCCTGATTTTCAGGTGTAAAAATGATATTCGATCACGCGTCACTACTACAGTCTATTAGCTCTCACAATCAGCTCTCGTCTGGATTACAGCCAGCATCCGTACTTTATCAAGTGTGATACGATTAGGAGTTCATCAAAAAGAGAGACGGAGAGCTTAATTAAACCTTTAAATATCACTGAGCAATACGATACGGGTGTACGTTCCGTATGAAGATCACTGGCGAGGTTTTTATTGCGTGAATTAAACAGGCTTCGGTGTGGCTCACGCGGCAACGAAGCGAAGCCTAAACCCACCCCCACGTTCCACACGGCGCAGCCCACCACCTCACATCCATCACCTCTCTAATGATCCAGCTCTGCTGCAGCCCTCCTCGGTGTCTCTGGGCCGTGATTAGCAGACATCATCAGCGTCGTACCTCGGCATGGACATGCATATGCATTCAAGAGAACTACAAACAGATGATGGTTGGTGTGACAGAGAGAGAGAGAGAGAGAGAGAGAGAGAGACAGAGAGAGAGAGATAGAGAGAGAGTGCCGTTAACCGTTGATGTGCATCTAAATGGCTGTTTGGTTCCTGTGTGGGTTTCCTACTGAATGAGGAAGCTCGCTTGACGGATTGTGTGTGTGTGTGCGTTTGTACGTTTTTGTGTATGCGTGTATGTATGTGTATGTGTGATTTAACACTGGGCACAAATTGAACTCCAGCCCATGGTGCCATCAGTCACCAAACATGTCCCATCATCGTCATCCATCTACTTCCAGGACCCCCTCTCCTCCCCCTCCCCCCTCCACCCCTCACCCATCCATCCAGGACTCTCTTCCACCCCTCACCCATCCATCCATGCCTCCATACTTAGTCCCAGACAGTAGCATCCCAAGCCTTTACAGATGAGCCGACAGTCAGATACTAGAGAGAAGGAAGCTCTGTCTAAACAGGCCCTCTGTATGCACGGAGGTGTAGCAGCGCTAACTAATGACCAGAGAGACCGGAGACCTGCATCTCTGCTGCCTCCACGAGTACACCCACCATGCTGCCTCCACGAGTACACCCACCATGCTGCCTCCACGAGTACACCCACCATGCTGCCCCGGCTGCCACAGACGGAGGGGGCGGGAACCATGACGATGATGATGATGGCTTCACCGACCTTACATCAAACGTGTGTTTTACACCCACACCTACCGTCCACAAACACACACGCGCACAGGTCCGCACACACAAACGCTAGCACACACACACACACACTCCCATCCACCCTTCCTCCCGCCCGCCCTCCCACCAACACAGTAGAGAGATGCAGGTTTGATAACAGCTCATGACTGTGTTTTAATTCTTCTCATGTGCTTCATCCCAGCGCAGAGCCCCAAGAAGAAAGAGGAAGGTAATGAGAGCCAGCAGGGTGACACGCAGCACCCAGCGGAGAGGCACACACACCTGACAATCTGGAATTAGAAAGCAATAAAGAAGGAAACGTGAGATGAAGGAGAAAGGAAGGTGTTTCATCATCCTGTAAAAAAAAGAGTTGTTTCCAGTCTGCAGGCTCAGCTACAGTTGCTGTACCTTTGTTGTATATTAAATCTGTTTATTTGTGTGTGCGTGTGCGTGTGTGCGCACGCGTGTCTGTTTTTATATGCATGTGTATGTGTTTTTGTCTGTGTGTGGTATCGTGTTTATTAAGTGTCGAGTGGCAGGCTCAGTGAAGACCCCAGAGGGATACTGGTCTCTCACACACACACACTCCTGAACCTCTCAGAGCTGCAGAGGTCACATCCAGCACACACACACACACACACACCTCACACACACACACACACACACACACACACAAACACACACACACACTCACACATAAATCAGAACATGCTCTTCTATTCCTTGGATGAAGGATGAGAAGTCGAAGCATCCAGGTCTTCAGCTGCAGCTCACAACCATTGATATTCACACAGCGACACAATCCACACACTACACCTCCACTACAGAGAGTTCACACCAAGGCCGGCCAAGGAGCTCTCCCGGTTCCATTCTCTATCCGTCTATCCACCACAGAACAGCCACCAGCTGGGGTTTGAGCATCCTGACTCTCCATGAGTGGGACTGTATGTGTGGATATGTGTGTGTGTGTGTGTGCACGCGTGTCTGTGTTCTGTGTTCTGTGTTCTGTGTTTGCATGTCTGTCCACGTGTGTGTGTGTCGGCGCGTGTGTGTGTGTGTGTCTGGAAGTGAGAGGTCCTCTCAGTAGACCCAGGCGCCCAGCTTGCCCCTCACCTCTGAGACCCTCAGCAGCTCAATAATGACTTCTCCGTGACTGCCACCGCTTGCTCCGAAGGGATGCTCAGAGCTGTCACACCACACACACACACACACACACGCACACACACACACACGCACACACACACACACGCACACACACACACACACACTCACACCACACACACACCACTCACACACACTCACACACACACACACACACACACACACACACTCACACACACACACACTCACACACACCTCCTTGGGGTGCTGCAGGTCACAGACAGCATCTCCGTGTTCCTGCGTGTTGACTGACAAGTGCTGAGGGTTCATGTGTCTCTGCAGTCTGCAGCCCCTCCTGTCTGCACTCTGACAGCCCCGGAGGCATCGGAGGGTGTGTGTGTGAGTGTGTGTGTGTGTGAGTGTGTGTGTGTGAGTGTGTGTGTGCTCAGGATTGGATGCAGACCCTCTTTCATCTGTCATTTTAAGGCCGCTGGATTGTAAACAAAATGGAAAAGTTGTGTGACATTCCGTCTGCTATGTTCAACACCAGGTGCTGTCATTGAGAAACTTGTTTCTCTTTCGCTCTCTTTCTCTCTCTGTCTATCCCTCTCTTTCTTTCACTCCTTCTTTGTGTGTGTGTGTACTGGCTTCCCATTTCTCATGGATTTACAACAGTCCATACTCACAGATCAATTAATCCCAGCTGAACTATACCCTCTTTGTGTTTTGAGGGCCAGTGCCAGTATATTCGGGATTTATGATTTGTTTACTTTTCTACGAGCTTTGTGTTCCATTATTTACAGCTATGTGTTTACCAGTACCTGTACTGTAAACAATTTGAAGGAATGTTGCACATTCAATCTGTGTGGGTAGAATAATTGACTGTTCAGTGAGGAGGGGTGAGAAGAGGGGCTGAAGAAGTGTGAGGGGAGGGAGGGAGGAAGGGAGGGAGGGAGGGAGGGAGGGAGGGAGGGAGGGAGGGAGGGAGGGAGGGAGGGAGGGAGGGAGGGAGGGAGGGAGGGAGGGAGGGAGGGAGGGAGGGAGGGAGGGAGGGGGAGGGAGAATAACAGCCTTAGATACCTGTCTTTCCGTGGTGCAGTGGCATATTAAACTAGCATCAAGACATGAGCCCCAACTCTCTCTCTCTCTCACTCCACCACTTCTGTGCTCAGCAGCAAACAGCTAAATCACTCTAGGTATCCAGAAGGAGGTTGTTGAGCAGTGTGAAATTAGTTTTTGAGAAGATGGCAGTTTTTTGTTAAGGTTTGAAGCAGGTCCCCTTGAATTTCAAGCATGCTTATAGAACATCCCTCGGACAAGACTCCTCTCCTCCCCTCTCCTGCTGACTACGGCTGTATTACGTAAAAGCCCATGTCAGGCCCGTGTGACCTCAGGGATATTGACAAGACTTCATTAGGCGCTGGTTCAGAGTGGGGCTATGACTGCTGACCGCCCATATCTGGACAGATCCATACTGCTGAGAAGGAGGGAGAAGGTCTGACATGATGATTTGTAGATTGCAAATTGCAAATGTTTCTGGGGATTGTCAAAAGACTCGTGGGTGTGGATGTCAGCAGGGGAGTATCAGGGCCGTGAGCAGGTAATTAGGACGAGTCTTAGCCGAGACTATTTTCCAGTCCCTTGTCCATGCTCTTCTTCGTTCTTCTAATCCTCAAATCTGGCATCTGATTGGTCTTCGGGGTGCCCTCTCTAGGCCTGCGATTGGTGTCTGGGGACAGTTCTTTCTTTGAAGTGGAGGTTTATCGTTGATAATCCTCGTGAAGACGGCTTCATCCCTCTCCTAACTAACAAGCTAACCAGATGAATACAGAGCTCCACATCCTCATGGTCGGCTCTCGTCATCAAAGTGGAAGAGACGTCAACTTTTTAATACGTTTCTCGTCTCTCATAATGAAAAATAAAACTGAGAGCGGTGAGAGCAAACAGGCCAAAGAAATTACTGGGAATCTTCATTACTTGTAATGGGCACTAATGTGGAGCACTTGACTGGTCACAGTGACACATCATCTACGGATTGCCAGGGGGGTGGGATTTATATGTTGCTAAGGACCACATCGGAAGACTCACACACACATATGCACGCACACACAGAGATGCACACACACACATACGCACATTAAATAAGGACGCACACAGGCACTCTGCACACAAAGACCCACAAGCGCACACACACGCACTCACACACAGCGAGTGGGTCTGTGTGTGTGTGTGGGTTGTGTGTGTGTGTGTGGGTGGTTGTCCAAAGGACGGGTGCACTGTGCAGTGTCAAGCCCTTCCTGAGTGCTGCGGTCACGGCACCTCCATCCAGCAGTGAGCAGACCCCGACCTCTTCACAGGCGTGCCCTCTCACTGGGGCTGCTCGCTGGGAAGAGAACGCAGCGGTGGTGGGGGGCTCTAATGGACCACAAACCCCTTACGCAAACACTGGAGGTCTATTCAGAGGGTGTGAACTAGATTCATATGAAAACAGGATATGGAAAGAGAGAGGGGAGAGGAAGAGAGGTAGAAAGGATAAGAGGAAGTGAGTACAGTATGTGAGGCTTTTCCGGTACTTTCCACTGACCCTTTTTACACCCATGGCCAGTTCCACAAGAGTGTACGTGATTTACAGTGTGTATGGAATGTGGTTGTTTATGTACTTTAATGTGTTTGTCTGTGTGTGTGTGTGTGTGTGTGTGTGTGTGTGTGTGTGTGTGTGTGTGTATTGTGTGTGCGTGCGTGTGCATGCAGCAGGAATACCAGTGTGAGGAACTGTTATGAGCCAGATATTTAGTCTAAAGTTGGAGAGTACATGAACTGTGCCTCTCTCTTTCTCTCTCAATCTCTCTCTCACACACACACACATTTTCTCTGATATGTAAGGCTTTATCATTTCAGGGCTTACAGCTTTTGTTGACGAGAAGCCATTTGAAGACTGCTCCTTTTTACCCTGAGAACATCTCTTTAAAGTCTCCAACCTTCTGTAGGAACATTCAGACCCCAGGAGAGAGATGGTTGTGTCACTGCCGCAAAAACAACAGTGTCAGATGTGTGAAGTCAATCATAAGGCATACAAGAACCTGCAGATCAGAGATGGAGGGTTTTAGCCGAGCAGAGAACACCCCAAAAGATGAATGGTCAACACACAGTCAGAATGGCTTTTTTCTGCTGTGAAACACACAGGCACACACACACACACACACAGTGTAGAAGAGTGAGTGAGACCAGATGGGAGGGCAGGAGGAGCAGGCTTGCTCAGGGAGGACCAGGTGGTTAAAGAGCTCTCACAGCAGCAGTTTACTACATCTATGTTGTTCTGACGGTCTCCTCGCCCACATTACCCCTCAGAGCGCCCCGGAGACCTGCAACTCCACACACATTCATCCTCCGTCCTCATGAAGGAGCTGGTCTTCCAGGGTCCGCTCGTTCTTTGTGTCCTCCACTGATGTTGAATTAGACTTGGGGAGGGACTCCTGCTGCCCCCTCAGCAGCTCCCAGCTTCCTCCTCCATACGGGCGGTTGACGGATGGATAGATGCAGAGACTAGGAGGCATCTCGGAGAAGAACGGGGAGGAGAGCACCGCCGGTCTCTGACGAGGAATGGGGACGGTCTTAATTGGCCTGCTGTGTATGGCTGTGAGCACTTCCTCATGCTAATCCAGAGGAACATAAAGAAACTTTGCTGACAAGAGCTCGTTAGTGATGGTGTTTATTTTATATCACCTCCGCCCCTGCGCTGCATCAACGCCACGTAGCAAAGTCATATGTCAAATTACCCACAACCCCCTGCGCCTCCGGGGTGTACTCCCTAGCACACGCCCAGGCCCAAATTAATCTCTGTCATTAATAATTCAATCTGTGCCTTTTTGTTTAATAAACAGTTTGTCAGTGATTTATCGTGGTGGGCCACTAATTTGATTGGCTGAGGAACAGGGGCGGATATGCATATGGCTCTCTGTCGCTGATAAACAGAGTTATTATTGCCGGTTAGTGCAGAGTAGAGATGACACACACATGCGCACACACACACAAACAAACACACACACACACTCATATCGGCACACATATAGTCAGCTCAACCAACAACATGCACAGAGGCAAACACAAATACAAACAAACAAACACACACACACACACACAGGCATATTCACTCGCACAAGAAGATTGGGAGAGGAGGGGTGGGTGGAAGAGGGAGTGCAATTACCCTAAAATTACATAATCAGCTCTGATGGATGGAGGAGGCAGCAACCCAGACTGCCTTTCAGCAAATGCAATAAGAGCAGGGAGACACAGACGGGCTGCTGGAACGGCTCTCCATGGTCTCTCTGGTCTTTCAATTCATCCTGGTCTCTATGATCTCTCCCTGGTCTCTCTGATCTCTCCCTGGGCCCTCTGATCTCTCCCTGGTCTCTCTGGTCTTTCAATTCATCCTGGTCTCTCTGATCTCTCCCTGGGTCTCTGATCACTCCCTGGTTTCTCTGATCTCTCCCTGGTCTCTCTGGTCTTTCAATTAATCCTGGTCTCTCTGATCTCTCTCTGGGTCTCTGATCTCTCCCTGGTTTTTCTGATCTCTCCCTGGTCTCTCTGGTCTTTCAATTCATCCTGGTCTCTATGATCTCTCCCTGGGCTCTCTGATCTCTCCCTGGTCTCTCTGATCTCTCCCTGGTCTCTCTGGTCTTTCAATTCATCCTGGTCTCTCTGATCTCTCTGGGCTTTCTGGTGTTTCCAGTCATCCTGGGAAGTTACCTGTGTATATCTGACCTGTGTACAAAGATTGGTACACCATGAGAGATTCCACACCACTGGATAGAGAAGTGTTGACAGAGTTTAAAAGGTGGATGAGAAGGGGCCAGCTGCCGTGTGTGACGTATACTTTCCCGACCACTTGGTGGCACTGTTGCACAGGCAGCCCCACTGTGCAACATCACCTCTCCTCCTCAGCCCCTGACCGCAGCCCTGCCTGACGGTGTGTGCAGAAGAAGACAACTCACCTGACTCCTATCAGAGAGAACACGCATGGAGAGTTGTTGAACATTTTGTTCACTGAGCAGATGCGTTTATCCAAAGAGAGCTACACAAAGTGCACATAGCAAATAGAGCAGATGATTAAGGACCGTAAGTGACGAATTATAACATCAGTGTCTTAGAGGTTAGTGCCAAGGAATAGTTTGTATTTTTACCAGACACAGTGTAACAACAACATCATCTTAACTACAAACTTACATAATTCTGATGATGGGACAGTGTAAACAATGGCAACAACAGCATATCTCAAGCACAACAATGTTTACCATTCAATTGGAGCATGCAATGTATCGGTTTGTGTGGTGTCATTTGAATTGCAAAAGACAACCTTTAGATATGTTTGTGTTGGTTTCAGTGTGTTTGTGCACGTTGTATACTTGTGCGTGTGTGTGTATGTTAGTTTGTGTGTTTTGTGTATCAGTGTAAGTGTGTGTGTGTGGGGGGGGACACACACCTTAATTACAATGCTTACTCTTTGAGGAAGTGTGAATATCTGGTCTGATGAGAACAATGAATAAACCATTATAGGCTAATACATATTTACCGTGCAACAATTCCCCATACCAGATGCATGGCATGCTTTGTTTACTTGTAGCAGGCTAGATTGGGTAGGAAGGAAAGAGGCTGAGAGATCACACTATGAATTTCATATCAGCAATTACCAGAGTTAATATTTCTCAGAGGAGCACTGTAGCTTTATATGTCTTAAACATATACTTTCACTTGTAATATTATGTTCAGTTCCAACAACCAACAACACTGTTAGATTTTATCATAACATTTCTGTTCGTTTTCAACCACTGAATTCTTTGTGTAGTATTTATGCAGTCTGTACAACGCCCTGTTCAGCATTCTACAAGTCTTTGTAATGCTCAGCAACTTGTTGTTTTTCGACATAAATGCTAAATTGTCTACCACATTGAAAGGTGTTTAATCTTGCCAAGTCTCGTAACACTATACGTGTGTGTGTATGTGTGTCTCTCTGAAGTCATGTGTTGTACTGAAGTGTGTTGGATAATGGTCCGAGTTCTGTGGTTTCAAGTCTACAGAGAATGGTGATTCATGGGGAGAGAGACACAGTCATGTGTTATTAGAGTTCTGGTATTGGCTGTTTTAGTTATGGACCGCAATACCCCGCTGACACACACACACACACACACACACACACACACACACACACACACACAGACACACACACACACACACAGAGACAAACACACACACAGACATACACACACACAGGCACACACACAGAGACTCAGGACCAGCCATCACAAAACATGAACAACACACATACTCACGTTGCTCTCTTACAAGGTAGTTTGTTCTCATGAAAAAACCCTCAACGGGAAAAGTTCTATTCATTTGGCCCCCATGGTGGGCTGACTGGTTAGTAAACATGGGGATCATTTGTTCAGTATGGTTGTTGGGATGGTGCAGTGGTGCACAAGTCACTGCACAACCCTCCCCCCCTCCTTCAGGAGAGGGGGGGGGGTCTGTCTGTCAAGCTCCTCATTAAAGATGGAAACAGTGCAGCACACTTCCCCTCCACAGGGGGAGCGACAGATGTTGACTCAGAGAAAAGTAAAGTGAGAAAACAGAGGATTTGTCAGAAACAAGACAAACACCACTGCTTTTCTTTTCTCCCGTTGCCATGGTTATTCCGTTTTCTTGGCAGATGGTAAGAAGTCGCCTGTTCCATTCCCTTCCCCCATCCCCACCCCCACCACTACCCCCCCCTTCACCCTCCCCTCCTTTCACTCTCTCCTGTTAGCCTCTCCTTCCCCATGTTTTGTCCCTCCCTCTCCTCCTCCCTTTCTCCCCCTGCACCTCTCTCTTTGCCTGTTACATAGAGACCAGATGTGGGTTTGCCTGCTGGGCTGTCCAGACCGACGCCCCCTGCAGCAGCTGCCAATCCACTTAAACAAACCACTCTTCCTGAAAGCCTCTGATTGGATCTCCCGCTGCCCCTAATCATCCAATCAGGAGCAGAGCAATCCCCTTCCCACTGGGCCTGTCAGAGGCAGGACCGGGTCCATTGTTCCCGTGGCGACGGAGGCGTGTGCTCAGCGTCCCACGGCTGTCTGAGCGTGCTCAGATGTCCAGCGCTGTTGGACAGCTAGGTTCATTTTGTACTGCTCTGCAGTAGACACACACGCACAGATACACACACACACAGCCACAAACACACAACCACACGCTCACATATACACACACACACTCACACAGCTGCAAGACCCAGTGGGCTGGGAGTGACTGTACGCCGGCTGCCCAGGCTGAGACAGGCAGGTGTGTGATTGCAGGCAAACGGAAGCAGAAAGTCTGGATGGACTCCCTGTGGCCGCCCACTTCTTTACAAGGTACCAACCTGCTCTACAAAAAGACAGAAACAATAAACACTATGTATTCTGCGACTTCTCTTTGTTCCTTTGAGAATAAACTATTCTAATGTAATCAAAGACCCGTATCGGAAACATAATGTAGATGTGCATTCTGTAAAGTACGTATTAAAGAACATCAAGTGTATTGTGTGTGTGTGTTGTGTAGAACCAAACCCTAGCATTGTCTGAGTTCTGGCTCTTCCATCCTCCACCAACCCCCAACCTCTCCAACGCTCTCCACAGACGAACACACAATGTCAGAGATTCGCTTCATATTCCGTTCATTTCCGACCTGATCTAATTTGAATCCGGAGGCCGTTTTGTGATCAGAGTGTAATCTGGTCCGTCCGTGACGGGTACGTCCTCCTTTCATCAGGGTGTGGAGTGCTGAACCACAGACTGGGTGGAGGAGAGCTATTCAGACCCCCTATTATCATCCTCCCCAGGAGCCAGATAAGAGCACA
>CAEFZP010001981.1:22500-42500 GCA_903064625.1 Mallotus villosus | reverse complement strand
ACACTAACACACTCACACACACATACACAAGCCTCAAAACTGTTTTCTCAAGCAATCAATATGCACTTAAATGGCAACAATAACAATAGCCACAAATCCTAATTGATACGTACGATGAAGGTGTATTGAAAATGTCAAGCACTCAAAAACACTTATTACGGAGCTCTCAAAAGTCACCTGGGGCTTCTGGAACTTTCCTTTGACACATACCTACACAGTTCAACAACAACCCTTCACCAGTGAAGTTTGAAGGACTTCGAGGAGCATTTCAGTAGAATTATGGATGAATGTATAGATAGACACTGAGCCTAGCAACAGGCTTTTACCAGTGATTTGTGATGTACATTTTAGGAGCACAGATGATACCAAAGAGACTCATTATAACCCAGTCTACATTCTGGATTCTTCATCATCCAGCCGTATTGACACTCACGTATACTCCCACATACACACACATGCATGCTCACATGCACACAAACATGCATACACACATGCACATATACACGCAACCGCACAAACACACCCACACACACACACCAAGCAGTCTTTTCACAGGAACTTAAGCATGAATGTTTAATTAGTGGCAGCTGTTGTGCAATGTGTGCCTAGCTGATGGATGCACCAACGCCACACTCATGGGTTTGGTGCTCTGTCGACTCAATGACAACTATACAGACTTCATGGCAACGGAGCCAGCTAGATAGCTAACTCCCCCTCCGTCTCGTTCTCCAGTTTTCGCTCTCATATGGAGTTATGAATTATGCATCGCGGCCGTATGGACTGTTATAAGTTAGCTCGAGGGTGTTCAACCAGACGAAATGATCCTTACCTGCGCTTTCCAGCCAGTTCCATAGTTTTATAGCGTTTATACTCGAGAATTACTGAATTATGCAGGGAAGAAGGATGAATGGTTCTGGGCTACGTTGAGCAGTGATGTTATGAAGTTCTTTACAAACTCGTTTGGCTCATTCGCCTCATGCATGGATTTTTTTTTCTTTTCACTTTCTTCTAGTATATTCCTGTGACAGAAAGCCGTTCCAACCTGGTGTCACGTGCCTCTGCTTCCAGTCACAGTCCCACACCAGGTCACCAGGTCACCAGGTCACCACTCCTCCTCACACAAATCCCACAGTGAGAAGAAACATCCTCAAACAGTCACTATGCCTGCGGCGTTAAACACTATACTTTATGTTTAACGTTGACAAAACATTTAGTTTGCTGGATAAAAGCCCTTTTCTCACCTCTCCTCTCCCGACAGAACTGTCTGTCATACAGAGGATGATCCCATCTCCACCAGGGCAGGCAGGCAGGTCAGGGAGGAGAGGCTGACGGTTGTTCCAGACTATGAAAATGTTGTGTCATTACAGCACTGTGTTACCTGTTACTGCCCAGAGCCAATCACTCAGCATTTCTTGGGCTGTTGCACCAGTGTTGACCCTAGGGATATGTACTGAACACATACATAAATACGCACACAAACATGCAAATGCCTACAAGATTGATTAGGATAAAGACACACTAAATGAAAACGTGTATTCCCATGATGTTCCTTTGTGAAGTATAATGTGTATAATTGATGTTATAAATTACAGTATGAAAGTGTTAGGATGTCTGTAATGGCCAAATGCGTAAACAAGAGGCTCCAAACCCAGAGCTGATCTTACATCCAGAGCTATCCTTTAGATGATATATTAGGAGGCTCATCTCAAATGGCAACTTTTTGCCCTCCGAAACTCTCACCAGCTTAGCAGCTTAGCGATTCAGCTCATTTCCAACTTAACATTTCGCTCTGTTCCTCGGCTTCCCCTCCCTAAGCTTGGATGGAAGGAGAGAGAGAGAGAGAGAGAGAGAGAGAGGAGAGAGAGAGAGAGAGAGAGAGGACAGAGAGAGAGAGAGAGGAGAGAGAGAGAGAGAGAGAGAGAGAGGAAGGAGAGAGAGAGGAGAGATGAGGAGTGAGAGAGAGAGAAGAGGAGAGAGAGAGAGAGGAGAGAGAGAGAGAGGAGAGAGAGAGGAGAGAGAGAGAGAGAGAGTGAGTGAGGAGGAGAGACGAGAGAGAGAGGAGAGGGAGAGGGATGAGGGAGAGAGAGGGAGAGGGAGAGGGAGAGGGAGAGGGAGAGGGAGAGGGAGAGGGAGAGGGAGAGGGAGAGGGAGAGGGAGAGGGAGAGGGAGAGGGAGAGGGAGAGGGGAGAGGGAGAGGGAGAGGGAGAGGGAGAGAGTAGGGGAGAGAGAGAGGGAGAGAGAGTAGCGAGAGGGAAAATAAAACATAAATTGCAGTGGGATTGTCAGACGGAGAGACGTGCGTTGTAGTGCTCCCCAGCCTGCCACCGGAGAGACAGGGTCTGATGAGGGAGTCATCGCAGTGCAGAGGAAAGAACAAATAAGCGAGAGAACGGGTCAGAGCCGGGCCAACCCCTCCCTCCCAAGACAAAGAAATGGAATTCTCCTCAAAGAGTGGAACAAAAAACCTCTTCCTGCGTTCTCTCTGACGGCTTCTTAGAAAACCAGAAAATGCAATCTACTCATCTCCCTCTCTCCCTCTCTCTCTCTCTCTCCATCTCTCTCTCTCTCTCTCTCTCTCTCTCTCTCGCCCTCTCTCTCTCTCTCTCTCGCCCTCTCTCTCGCCCTCTCTCTCTCTCTCACTTCTCACTCTGCCTTCCTCTGTTCTGGTTTTTGCTAGGAACCCACTGATGACCGGGGTAAGATAAAGAGAGATAACCAAGAGACAGAGAGAGATAGAGAGAGAGAGATAGACAGAGAGAGGAGAGAGAGAGAGAGAGAGAGAGAGAGAGGGGAAGCCATGGGGAAGACATTCTAACTTCTCCTGTTGTGTTTTATAAACTCCCATCACGTCCAAGGTCATTCTTCTCTAAACTTCAAAGCAGGAAGAGAAGCTAGTAGTCACGTCAGCTCTCTGACCAAGACAAACGACTCTCCGGGCCTAATCCTGCAGCTACAGCAACTCCGTTTGATCTGCTCACGCTCCTGCACACTGATCCAGGGTCTGTGTTGTCCTCCCTCTCCTCATGGCTGGGGTTAGGACTCAGGGAGGCTACACTGATCTCACACCAGCCTGCACAGGTGTTTGATGTGAGGTTATGGACCCTTGTCTCGATCACTCATGTTGATGGAGGAGGGTGAACATCTGGGAAGCGCCCCAGATGAGGGTCCTCCGCGGGGGGAGGAGGGCATTAGGGTGGGAGGGCAGAGGCCAGAGAGGGCAAAGGGCTACAACAACCCTCTGACTCACAAAGCACAGGAAACATGATCATCTATGCAAGGTTCTACAAAGATGGGTCACGGTACTGTGTGTGATACAGAGGAATGTGAGGACTGACAGAGGTCAGGAGTCGTGGATCAGGGGTCAGGGGTCAGGGGAGTCCCCTTCCCTCTTCAACTTTAAAAAACGCAAAAAAGAAATAACATTTTAGAAAAGAAGTGTTCCATAAAACGTACTGTGGCAAAGGAAAAAGAACAAGTGCTGTAAATAATGTAAAAATGTAACCAAGTCATGTCTGACTATATTTATGTCTGGTCGCTGGTGTTGTGAAGTACCATTTATTTTGCTTTTCCGGAAACAGGAAAGTGCTGTCTTATCAAGTTCAAAAGCCTCCCAGGAGGAAAGGTCAGAATCAGTGCCGTTGTCAAAGTTTGAGACGAAAGCTGACCTGCATGCCAAATAAAATAGATTTTTTCCAACCGCACGGTCCTATGACCTGTTTGACCGAGGCCAGCAGAAAATTCAATTTGAGAGTGCTGGGCTGCAATACCATCCTCTCCCTATTACAGGTTAAGAAGTTCAAATATTGGCACTCTATGTGCTGGGTGACATTTTATCTCGCTCTCCATATATAAATATAGAAAAAAGAAACCTTTCTGGCAGGGTGACTGGTTCTGTGCAGCCTGAAGTGTGCAGTGTTGAGAGCTTCTGAAGTTGGGGTCCCCAAACCCCTCAACTCAAACATTCTTTGGTGCAGAAGGAAGGTGAGTGTCAGCAGTTACAGCAGGGTGACAAGTCGTTTTCTTGGCTATACAAAGTGTGACTGAGATAGACGGATTCACAGGATATGTGACATGGAGTGCTTCGCATGTCTCTGATTGTATACAGTACAGTACAGACAGTGTGTGGCTTATGTTTTATTTAGAGCAACATAACAATGCAGCCTATTAAACGTTTTGCATGTCCTCTGAACAACGGTTTATTTCAGTCATATGTATAATGCATTTGTTATATAATCTGAACCAGCGCTACTGTAAACAATCGAGATATTGCTTCTCCGTCACAGTGTACTAGTGTTCAGGATGTGAATGTGTCTTCTTCTCTTTCTTCTTCTATTTAACAAATAATCACCACGTCTCAAAATAGCTCTGTCCTCAGCAGGAGGGGAACGCAAGGGGAGAAAATAACAACATAACAAGGTTCCTACCACAGCCGCTGGATTCATTTACACTTTTAATGATTGCAACATTCTGTCTGTCGGTTATTTTTTATTTATTTTTTCAAGTCGTGTGTGAGGACCGCCGTGAAACACGTGTTCTCTTAGTTAACATCTCCATCTAGGTCACTATACTGTTCCTCAGACCAGTCCCTCACCATCCCACCTTTCTAAAAGAGACTCCAGAATTGGATTTGTTTTTACAACCTAATACCCCTGAGCTATCTGTAGGGGGCAGTGTTTACCACAAGGAGAAGCAGATTGAGTCATGCCTTACTCCAGAATGATTGTACAACCAGAAATAAATTGAGAGACAGAGATGGAGAGAGTGAGAAAGAAAGAAAGACAGCGAGAAAAAGAGAGAGGGAGAGGGATAGGGAGAAAGAGAGAGAAAAACATTTGTTTATTCTATCTGTTCCTTCTTTAGTTGGCCGTTATGGAGCCCGACTCTGCTTCACCAGCTGTTCAGTTGCTTTCCCTACAGAGCGCACATACGGTAGAGTAGGTAAGCTTTTAACAGTGGCATCTCCCATACTGATATGGAAAACTATAAAAGGCTGGAGTACAAGAGAGAGAAGTGAAATTTAAGTGAATGTAACCATGGTAACATGCTTCCGCAGAAGCATGAATCACGAGGCAGGACTGACAAAGAGGATGGAGGATGGAAGGATGGATGGATGGATGGAAGGAAAGGATAGACAGACAGACGGACGAACGGCTGGATGGATGGACAGAGACATGTATGGATGGGTGTGGATGGGGATGGGTGTTGTAACGGGTGAGAGATATTGAGTTTTCTGGTGTTCTGAGCTCCAGTGTTCTGTTCAGAAGCAACTCTGGAACTGCTGTAACACCTGGGCCCCATGATGGGCTCCCATGATGGGCTGCTGGTGTGAGGAGCTGATTGGATGAGAGCAGGACCAGACAGGTCTCCCTTCCACAGCCCCTTCATCACTCAGCCGGCACATTCACTGCAGGGCTACAGCCTGCTTCAGCTGGATCATCTCCCCTTTAGATCTATCGCATTTCAATAAACGATAAGGCCTCCGGCAAAGTCTATTCAAGCGCTCTCCAAGAAGCACACATTTCTTTTGCAAGCATTTATATTAATGTGAACAGGAAATACATTTTTTTTTGTGTGACGAGGAGAGGTCAAGCTGTTGGCCAGGATAGTTACCGATATGAAATGAGATCATTTACATAGTATAATTGAGTGTGTTTGGTGTTTGAAACGCCATCTCCTCTGGAGGCCTGTCTGTTAGAGGATGAACACCACGCAGCCTCTTTATAGAGCATGGAGCTGGGGGATCTCTCTTCCTGCCATGAAGAATCATCACACACCACTCTCATCCTTCTCATGAAGAGAGGGTAAATTGCTCTCTGTCTTATATTTGTGTAGATAAAGAGAAAGAAATATAGAAAGTGTGTGACTGTGAGAGAGAGATAGAGAAAGAGAGAGAGAGAGATAGAGAGAGAGAGAGAGAGAGAGAGAGAGAGAGAGAGAAAGAGAGACGATGAGAGGGAGATTGAGAATAATGAAAGAGAGAGTGGGGGAAAGAGAGGGAGGGAGAAAGAGAGAGATGCAGAGATGGAGACGGTGAGAGGATGACCCCTGGAGTCACCGTTTCATTTCTGGCTCCCAGATTTTCTTGCTGATCTTCCAGACCCAGGGAATCACACAGCCTCACCTCTGCTCCTTTGACCAAATTCATCGGCATAATGAAAGCCATGAATAGCTGCAGGCATAGCCTACCCTACCGTTTGAAATACAAACGACACAGTGGTTATCACACAGGTCTATAATGGTGGATAATCCAAGCTTTGGCTTGGTCTCTACTACATTTCAACAACCCCTGATTCCAAAGGTAAGGTAACATGGTTTAGGTTTGTAACCCGTAGGGTGGCCATGAGTTCTGAGTATCGCTCAATAGATCTGTCGCAACCACATAAATGTTTTCCAACAAAGCATGTACACATACTTTGTTTCAAAATCCCTCCCCTCTGAATTAACAAACAATTCATTTCACCTTCACTTCCTGTCTGCGTCAGGTGAGGAAGCTATGGGAAGTGTCAGAGAGTGCAAATTGATCTATAAGGTGGAGGTCTGTCCCGGCAGGTGCACTGTCATCCTCTCCGTAATTATAACTATTCATCAACACCTTTTGAGAAATGTAGCGAGGCGTGAACTTTGAAATTTCACAAGTGTCTATTTCAACTTGCGAGACGGAGTAATGAGACAGGAATGAAACCTCACTGATTAAGGTGAGCTGAGGCACTGTCGTGAGATTTCCTAGCCTCAGCTGTTGAATAGTCACTGTTGAGTTAATGGATCTGAAGTACGGTGCTAGTGTGAAATGAAATGCTCTGCTTGAAGGAACCAGGAAATGTTACACTAGCGCTTAGCAAAGAGTGGAAGAAACGAGTGAAATTATATATGATTTATGTGGAGTGACATAATCAGAAAGACATCCTTGGAAACATTACTCCCAGACTGACGTATGGCCAACCGCATTGCTCTGTACCATGCAAACATCCCTCCTATACTTAAGCTCATTGTGTAAGCCGAAGTGAAACTAATGACATTGTATTCTGAAGCATTTCTGTGCCAAATCATTATTTTCTAGTTCCCTGCGTTTCAGTGACCTTTCCCTTCCTCACATAAATGTGAAGTTGATCATTCTGAGCTGTGCCTTTAGCTACGGCTGGTGAGATTCTTCTCACCATGGATCTAACCCACGTCTACCGATATACGAGATACACAACTATGATTGAATCAAAGGTGAAAGGTCCCAGTTCATTTTTTTTTCACAATATAAATAATAGATTATTCACTAAAATGAGCTAAAACCAAACTCTTGTTGGTATTTTTCACCACAGTATATTATAATACAAGACCAAGACGGCATGAGACAACACACAACACCCCCACACACAGGCAAAGTGCAAAAAAGACATACTGTACAGTGAAATATATAAGTTAGACAATTGTGAAAAGGCAGTGGGGGGTCTGGGCTTCGCTAAAAGCAAGGCCTGGCAGGGAACGAGGATATCGACAGGGTCTCGTCTTCACACAGAGGCAAGAAATGTAAGTGTGACTGTGGCTGAAAACAGCTGATGGAAATCTCTGCCCATAGACGTGACAATATTGATTGCTGTCCCCGGCTCTACGGCTGCCACAGCCTCAAACAGTGAGACCCACAGCTTTCAATGAGCCCTGCAACTAACAACACCACAGAACTCCGTCAATGTCTTTCTATTGACATTTCACGAACAATATCTTGTATGTGGATCTTCCCATAACAAAGATGTTGGTTTGAATAGCTGAGGTTCAGAAGTGGAAGATGAATGGAAGTGGATGGGCCAAATTGGATGAGAGTGCAGATTACTCCAGGCTCACAGCCTAATATCGAAGGCATGGTTGTCTGGGGTTCACTGCCCCTAAAGAGGTCTGCCTTTGCTGATGATCGCCTCCCCCCTGCTGTGACTCCCAACAGAGGACGTGTCCAGCAGACATATTGATTAGTTTCCCCGGTCTTCTCCTCCACCTGCCCAACAGCAGGGATGCGTTCACACCCACCAGGTTCACAACCGTTTACAACGGTTTGTAATGAACCAGGAGGGCGAGCACAGAGAGCAGGCATGCTGAGGATAGGCATGCACCATATGGGGCGCTGAGCAACCATATGGACCAGACAGATGTGTTAGCAGGATTTTGTATCTCAGTGTTGGGGTCAGGTAAGATGGCATCACAAACCGTGTTCAGGCATGAGAGAATTGTCAGAATTGATTCTGCAGTACATCCTTAAATATACTTTACATTTAAACACATTTATACATTCAATCAAGAGTCAACGTAGAATCGTAATGTGCAATAAGTGGATAATTTAAGGGTAGTCGGACTCAAAAGGGAAGTTTCCTGTCAGGGTGGTGTTTGTTAACTCAAGAAGAGCAACCCATAACAGGTAGGCAAAGAACTTCAGCTCAGGTAACAAATACAACAATGAGAAAGAAAGTTCTAAATAACACAGGATCTAATGGGGAACAGGTGAAGCTGATTAGCCGATAATTGTTGGCAATTGAATGGTGAGGCAGGGAAACAGAATCACTGGAGCAAGACGTGGGCAAACAGGTAGGGCTGGGAGGGACATTGAACCTGTAAACAAGGAAACAAAAACACAGACAATTTAGAGTTCAACCATGACAATAAACGTTCAATATTCAAGCCCTCTATCTTTCTGTTCAACCTAGACAGAAGAGAGGACTCACACCCAGGAGAAGGAAAGGAGCTGTGGGACAATGGCTGAGGGGTGAAAGGGTTTCATCTAATGGGGGAATAAGAATGAACAGCGTTGAAAGAGAGACAGAGGAAAGAGTGGAACACTATGGAGAATGGCCACCCTAAAGAAAGGTTGGAATGAGGACTGATCCATCAAGAGCTCAGAGAAAGAGAATTGAAATAGCGTTTACAAAAGCTCTGCAATACACATGATAATGACCTAAAGTGGCTTTCTTTTCTTCTTTTAAAATGTTTAGCTCACATTACAAAAATGGTGGGAGTTAAAGAAATGCATTTACATTTGAATTATGTGTCCAATGCAAAGCTAATTCTGTTTGAGTCCACTTTAATAAAACATATTTTAAAAAGGTAGCTTTTCAAAGTAACTTTATACAGTACAACTTCTTTGTGATAATCAAAGCTACACTCTATCCAAAATTCATAAATTAGTATTTAAATGCAATTCCAACTTATAGTCAGAAAAAATTGCACACATGCACAAAGCCCATTCTCTTCAGGGGCTCATTAGGAGAGTTGGAATTCAATGACCCAGAAAATAAATGTAGCCCATCAATTAGCAGTTGGGCTACATCTGCATACGTTTTTGTATTTAATTATAAAGGCAAGATCCTCTCCCTACTTAAGCTGTAATATCCTTTTGATGTTAAAAAGGCTCTGTAAACTAGACCATTGATTCGCAGTAACTTCACATGTATTTGCCCCCTCTTTCGAATTGGTGCACTGTCCCTTTAAAAAAAAGTGAATGCAAAGTTTCAACTAGAGCGAGTTGGTCAGGAACTGAACACCTCTGGTCAGGAACTGGCCAGGAATGTGAAAGACACCAGTCTGTCACCAACCTTCGTTTTATGAGTTCAATCAATGATACATTGAAATTTGGACTATAGAGACAAGAAGTCGGTCTTGGTCGTTTGGAAAAAGAGGAATTCCGTGTAGGGGAAACACGTATGGAAAAGTGATGTCCGATGCCAGTATCCATCATCTCTAAGTTCAGCTAGCTGGCTAAGTTGCTATCAGTTAGCTTATAGCATGTTAGCAAAGCAAAGTTAGCTGAGTTAAGAAACTTAATATAAGAGGTACGAAATATTAGTTTGCTAGCTAGTTCTGAGTTGCTTTATACGTATTCGTTGCATCTCTAAAGTAATTTTAGTTATCCAGTTACAAAGCCAATACTCCATGTAGTTAGTATCTGTATATGAAGATAGCTAGTTAGCTACCTGCTTTCCAACATCAAATGTTATCTAGCTACAGTAGCTAGGCAAGCTTGCTTTCATCCAAGCGTCTAGTTGGACGTAAAGGTAGACCCGTGGAATATTGGAGTACGAATACAGATACGTGAGAAGACTTTTTTTTTAAACATAGGCTAGGAATCAGCAGACACGGTGTGTTGTATCTGACACCTGTTGATGCTGACTGCAAAAGTACGCGGTCGGGGGATAAGCTGCTGGAGGAAGCAAGGTTTTCATCATCAGAATTCCAAAGGCCCCGTGCGTGTTGGATGAAGAGGTGCCATGAAAGTAACGGTGACGTTTGGTAGGACCGGTGTCGTCGTCCCATGTAAAGACGGATGGACAGTCCGGGATCTGATTCAACAAGCCACACAGAGATATAGAAAACTGTTGGAACAGGTATGTCAGTACATGAATAACTTAAATACATATTTTGATCGCAAATATTAATGTTCCTTAAATAACTAATGAGGTGGTACTTCAACTCATGGGGATTGAAATTAAGTTCAAGACAAATTTTTGCCCCAAAACATAAATTGAAAATTTACAGCACACTATTCTCTGATATCCAATTTGGGTTTATTTTTCAAGGTCTTGGGGAAATTAGCAAAGCAATGGAGGTCTAAATTGCAATAATTGCTGTATTAAATTTTAAGCAGATTTTATATATATAGGGAGCTATGATATACAGGGCAGGTGTGAGTTGTTCCATCATTCTTCAGTGTTAAATGCAAATTACTTTTATGATTCTCTCAGATTCTTTGGTCTCCAGGGAAATGACCCCACGACCCCTATCAGAGATGCCTCTCCTCTCAGTGCCCCACATAATATTGACTCCATTATTTAAAAAGCACACCACCAGTCATATATGCCATGTCTTGATTCCTCTCTCTCTCTCTCTCTCTCTTTCTCTCTCTCTCTCTCTCTCTCTCTCTCTCTCTCTCTCTCTCTCTCTCTCTCTCTCTCTCCTCTCCCTCTCCCTCTCCCTCTCCCTCTCCCTCTCTCTCTCTCTTCTCTCTTTCCTGTGGAGAGATAGAGTAGCGGATCCCCTTGACTCATTCATTCAAAAACCTTTATCCTTAATAAACGGTAGCCTTACAGTCTCACACTGCTGTCCTGCAGGGCTGGCAGAAATTAGATTTAGACTACAGCTGTAAGTCTCTCTCTCTCTCTTTCTCTCTCTCTCTCTCTCTCTCTCTCTCTCTCTCTCTCTCTCTCTGATTGGCAATATAGTGTGATATATTGTAGTGGTGACTGGGAGGCGGGCGACTTGACTGATCTGTGAGCTGTAGTTGTGATGCAGAGAGGCTAAACCTACAGGGATGAAGGGAGAGCCACCTCTGTCCCTCCATCTTCCCCTCCATCTCTGCCCTTCATCCCTCCATCTTCCCCTCCATCTGTCCCTTCATCCCTCCTCCATCTAATCGTAGAGTATTTATCCTTCCATATCTATCTCCATCTCTCCTTCCATCACTACCTCCATCTCTCCCTCCATCTCTCTACCCATAGGATCCAACTAAAGTAGATCTACCTGATCTGACCAAACGGTTCTATTAGTTACAGTTAGTGTTAGCACAACTCCTAAGATGGTACGAAACTGTGTTACTCGTTCACTAGCCTTATTACAAAGCCAGGGCTCCACGAGCGACCGCGGGGTTAGCGTGCGACTAGCGTGCGCCGCGCCGCGTGCAGGGAGAGAGCTCCGGGACGTGTTGTTGTTCCTGCTGATGATGTGTGTAATGGAGCGCCTAGTCCTACGTTGATCTGTTTCCTGCTGCAAAGGGAAAGCTCTCTGCTAGAGGGGAGAGTACCTGTGCTGGGGCTGAGCCGCCTGGCGCTCCCTCCCACACACCTCTCCGCTTCACACGCGTCTCCCCCGTCGCCGTCACGTCGCAGCTCCGAGTCAGAGAGATGAGATAAGCACGTTTCCAGCACGACTGGGGTGTTGTTCATTAGGCCTTTACCGGGGGAAAGGCGCGGTGGAACCCGACCAATGTAAGATCGCGGCGGCTAGTTAATTCAGCTGATTTAGACCCCATTATCCTCAGACGATGTGGAACTAATGTGAGTGTCTCCGTGTCTCTCTTGTCGCACGCTCCCGTCCCTCGCCAAGTATTTACCTCGGCTACGATGACACTCCGAGGGGGATTACGTGTCATTGATATTGTCATTTGAATGAGCTAAACTGATATTAGAGAGCTTGTGAAGAGCTCACGTCCGACGGCGCTGAGGAACTTAGAGGAAGACTTGTGTGTCTGTCTTGAGCTGTTGAATTCACTTTGCTGACACGTCAAATCTTCACACGTTAAGCGGCCGATGTTAAAAACCGAATAAAAATAAAAAACCCTGCGCGTATGTTCGAAATGAGCATGGGCGTGGCCTAGCCAGGTAAGGATTCTCATCGCCGTGCGATTGCTCGTTTATCAAGTCTTAAGCCGTGTGTAACCCATCTGCCAGCGCTCACAGATCCGTTTTTATAGAGTGTCTAATGGATCACTCAGTGGGCTAGTGCTGTTGTTTTACAGCCTTGTTCACTGTCCCAGTGCCAGCAGGCTGCCTGGAGGCCACTAAAGCAGCTCTGTCTCAGATCATCAACGAGGTGCCAGCGCTCGTCAAGCAGCCGGCTGACGTTTCATGCCTGGCACCGTCCGTAGCCATGACGATTCCATGCACGCACACACACACCCTAGCCTGGATCTCGCTTGGTCCCTGTAGCAGTGAACCACTGCACTGCAGTCTAGGTGGACCCGTTGACCCACACGGATATGAGTTATTCGCTTATCCTTCAGGGGGAAAGTAGGACAGCCTTATGGCTCTGCATACTTGCAGGCAGGCCTCCCGTCTCTAAAGGATGTGCAGCAGGTTCAGTGCCCACTCGGACAGTGAGATGTCAGGCCTGCCGCTGTGGTGTAGGAAGTTGTTCTGGAGTCCTGTTAAGAGGCGTACAGTACACGCACAGAGTGTGTTTAGCTGCGAGTGACGACGCCATGCTGTTATCTCGGGGGGCTAGAACACACAGTGGTCTCTCTAATTACCCCATCTCATCCACGCCTATTGAAGTCTGACTCGCCCGCGTTCCTTTCATTTGTTGTTATGCTAATCTGCTGTATTTCACTGCGGCTGACTGTGTAATTATGAGTTTAATGTGTGGCAGGATTAAAGGGAAGTAAGCAACAGCCGAGATTTAGTTGCTCTAATCTCCCCTCTCTACTCGGGCGTTTTTAAAAACGGCGTCGTGTTGCTGTCACGTCTCGTGCAGGTCTCCCACTTTCGGGGGAAGAGGGGGGGTGTGAGAGAGAGAGGCTGTGGGGGGGCTTGACCCAAGAATGCGGAGAGCAGCCTCTGAAACTAACTCAGACTGGCAGACCAATTTATCAGCCGCTTTGTTTGAAGTATTCAAGGAGGTGTTAGGAGTGTCACGGCAGACGCCAGGCTCTGGGCCTTCCTGCTCCTGACGGGGGAGGAGTCAGGAGAGAGACGGGGATTCGGCTGCTGTGGAACGGAGCAGGTCTCCAGAGCCGCGGAGACGTTCGGGAGGGGGGGGGGCACCGTCAGTACCAGTCAGCCTCACCAGCACCGGGAGAGAGAGAGATGGTTGTGCCTCATTTGGGAGCTTCCAGAGGCAGGGGTGGAGGGGGTGGTGGTCGAGTGAGTGAGGGAGTGAGGGAGTGAGAAAGACGCAGTGTTGGAGGGAGTGGTCGGGATGGGAGGGGGGTGGAGTCACTCAGGAAGTTATCAGCTGGTTGAAAAGGGCCACTTAATTACTAAGACAAATGGAGGCGGGAGGAACGGGAGCTGCTTTTTCATTAGGGCTCTGGAATGCCAGCTGCCGGAATGCTGAGCTGGCCATGCCAAATGAGCTGATATCATCGGAAAAGCCTGGCCGCCGGCCAGAAAAAGAAACAATTAGCCGGGGAGGGAGGACCGCTATACGTCAGCGAGTGTGTCGTCGCGAGGAGAGTGCCACGCGAGGCGAATGCTCAAGTAGCCGTGTGGAATGTAGCTGCCAAGTCAAGCCGACACAACACAGCTCACGGCTTCATTGTTCCCCAACCGCAACGTGTGTCTAGCTATGACTAAGATGTTTCACACGGTGTCTGTCCGTGTGTGTGTGTGTGTGTGTGACGGTGTAATGGTGTGTTTGGGGATAATTTAACATCCCAGTCGTTAATTTAGACCAACATACAGTCGGCCAGACGTGACCATAACTCACGTCTGCCCGTCGTGTCTGTAACAACACCTTCTGCGGATCACCTCAGCCAAGCCATCCGTCTGCCCTCTCGCTCGCTCTGATGGGATCTACCTCACTGTGCCGGGCTCCGTCTGGCCTGCGTCCAGACAGCCCCAGCCCTCATATTTCACCCAGACAGAGCCTGTCTCTACTGTACTGCTCCAGGCCAGGGACTAGAGGAGCTCACACCTCTCAGGCAGTTAACACGTGACCCGGCCCACACTCGGCTTTTATAGCGGGGTCATTGTGTCTGACAAGCACAGTATCTCCCCACAGCACAGTGTCTCCCCACATCATCACAGCACACAGTGTCTCCCCACAGCACAGTGTCTCCCCACACAGCACAGTGTCTCCCCACAGCACAGCACAGTGTCTCCCACAGCACAGTGTCTCCCCACAGCACAGTGTCTCCCCACAGCACAGTGTCTCCCCACAGCACAGTGTCTCCCCACAGCACAGTGTCTCCCCACATCACAGTGTCTCCCCACACAGTCACAGCACAGTATCTCCCACAGCACAGTGTCTCCCCACAGCACAGTGTCTCCCCACAGCACAGTGTCTCCCCACAGCACAGTATCTCCCCACAGCACAGTGTCTCCCCACATCACAGCACAGTATCTCCCCACAGCACAGTGTCTCCCCACAGCACAGTGTCTCCCCACAGCACAGTGTCTCCCCACATCACAGCACAGTATCTCCCACAGCACAGTGTCTCACCACAGCACAGTGTCTCCCCACAGCTCTCTCAGTGCTCTGGCTTCTTCCTCCAGCACTCTCTCTGTCTGTCTCTCTGTCTCTCTGTCTGTCTGTTTCTGTCTGTCTGTCTGTCTGTCTGTTTCTCTCTCTGTCGGTTCTCTGTCTGTGTCTCTCCGATGTGGGGGCCATGCTGAGTGGTTGCATGAGGAGAGGAGAGAAGCCGAATGAGGAGAGAGAGGAGAGCCGCCTGCAAACCTGAGTCTCTTTCTCCAGTCTGCTGCCTGAGCTCATTAAGGCTCTGACACACACACACACACACACACACACACACACCACACACACACACACACACACACACACACACACACACACACACACACACACACACACACACACACACACACACACAGCCCCCCACCTTGTCATATCAGTGCCCTCCATACAGAGAAATATTACCTTCATTTACTCTCCAACATTTGTTGAGAAGCACCTCATTTCACCCTGGTCATCATAGGCTACACATTATGATAGAAATGGAGATAGCGTTGGCTCATTTCAAAGCAAAATGGAAAATATATTTTTAATATAGCCTCTGAAAGCCTTGGGAGGGAGCAGGGGAGGAGATTCATTGTTTAGCCGCTGCGTCTGTTATTACATTATTACCATGATTATCATCATTATCATGATCATGGTCATTACGGCGTTCTTATGAGGCTCTGTTATGAGGTTAGGCAGGGTAATGAAGCACTGACACGTCCTACAGAGGCAGAGCAGGGATATTACCACTGGCATCTGTCCTACACAGTCACACGGGGGATATTAGCGTTACGGTCCACCATCCTGTTCATTGTCAACCCACGACGCTAGGCTAGGCTAACTGCTCGGTTTGATTAACATCAGTTCATTACCGGACCCTGCTGTCTGCCCTATGTCTGCCTGAGACCCAGCCCCACCTTAGACGGCCCTGAGCAGGAAATGGACCTTATTATTGAGCTATTCTGGGTTCCCAAACGGCCTGGTGTGTTCGGTCACACGCCACACAGTAGAGCCCCCCCTCCGTCCGTCTGGTCTGATCTGCACCATCACGCTGCTCATCACCCCTCCATGCTGCCTCATTGAGTCTGGTGGGCCCGCGATGCCACACGAGAGAGGAACACACACAACACGGGAACGCACGCTATTTCTGTTATGACTAGAGAACCTGGACTGGAGATCCAGTGGCTCTGATGACAGCAGGGTGGAGAGAACGAGACGTACAGTCACCTGCGCCAGGACACAGTTCACATGATCACTTTAATGTGGTTCCCGAAGGGGAAGGGGGAAGTGGTCACCTGACATGGAACTGAACATCATTGTGTCGTCTGTTCTGTGTACACGAGAGGGGAAACCCCCAGGCCCTGTGCGTTTGAAGAGGAACATGTTACTAGGTCATGTTCCTAAGAATACCCCCGGATTACATTGAGAGTGTCACGCCATTCCCGTGTTTTATCCATGATCTTCAGATCCTATCAGTTTCTCCTCTGTGCATGGTGGGGAGAAGCAGCGGTGGGGACGGTCATGAGGCATGAAGACGTTTGAATCAGGTTACCTCCACCAGGTCTCCAATCAGTCTCTCATCAACCACATGGGAATCAGGCTGGTATCTCCTATCTCCCTATCTGGTCTCCCATCTCCTATCTGGTCTCTCTTCCCCCGTAGCCCCCAGGGTAAAACAGGGTCACCACGGGGAGCCAGATCTTCCCTCAGATAGACCGTGTCACAAACCAGTTAAAGAGATCAGGCTGCCTGTTGTGCTTATCGGATAACCTGCAGCCACCGCACATCTTTAACACTTCTGCTTTTGTAGAGAAGGGATGTTTTCTCAGAGGATAAACACGAGTATGGCGGGGGGGGGAGGGGGGGCGGGGGCGGGGGGGGGGCGGGCTGTTTTCATGGGAACACAGAAGCGTTGTAGTTCTAGTTAGTTTGTGTTTGTTCCAGGTCATTCTTTAACTCACGCTTTCTCTCGGGAGGGCCTCAAGGTTGAGCCGTGGCAGGGCTGTGTGGGCACACTGCGTATACTGTACTCGGGACTGACTAAAGTATACAATACAAACCAAACACTGCGCTAATTATGCAGGGCGGCTGCCAAACGGCAATGAAGGACTAGGGCTGGGTATTTGAGGACTGTTTGTTTGCGGAGGCTATGTCAACAAATAGGAAACCGTCTATGAAGTGGAACGCTGAGAAGCAACTCCACTTCCAGGGTGGTTCTTGTGTGTTGCTTATCTATACTGTCAGCGCTAGGAAACATATTGAGAGACGTCACACTGGAAGATAAAGCGCAAGACTCACAGACTCGGATGTCGAGTTAAAAAGCGTTTGCGTGCTCAAGTTCTCTCGCCCGCTTTGTGTGTCTGACACGAGTCACTTCATGTGGAAGTGTTGGACGAGAAGTACATTGTGTGACATGCTGAAATGAGGATGCTGAATGTCTGACTACTTCCTGTGCGCAGGAGGGTGACTTCCTGGTTCGGACCCACCATGTGGAGTACTGTGACGGGGGGATCCTGGACCCTGACGACGTGCTGAGCGACCTGGTGGAGGACAAGGACAAGGTGAGTACCCCCCCCTGTCTCTGGGGGATGGTCATTGCCGCCATGGTTGTTTACTAAGCCCTACTGTTGATGCGACACGTCAACATGGTTTTTCCACTGTGGAACAAAGCCTTGTCCTCTCTCTGACTGAGCTGGCTTCACTAGAACATCCTAGATGAAACGGCCACGGAGAAAACTCACCCTAGTGAGTGAGGGATAGTTCCTGTCTAGTTCCCGTGAGGACGGCCTGGCATTTTGAACGTGGCTTTGCAAGGTTACATTCAAGCAAAGCCATAAGATCCCTCCAGTCACCCCCCACAGACAAAAAGTAGTAGCGTAAAACCATCTCTAACTACAGCACAAAGGGCAATTTTTCCTCTTAATTTAATCCCTCTGACGTTGGGGCCTTTTTATCAGATCCAGGCCTTTTTGATTTCGGCAGACTAATTAAAAAATCCCAGTAGTCAGACTAGGCATGGCTGGGAGATGCAGTCACTGCAGCTCAGATCTGCTGCAGCTCAGACCTGCTGCCTCCCTCCTGAGCACAGCATTAAAGGAGAAGGTGTTTTCCTCTCACTGGCCCCTCAGGCTGTGTCCCAGGTCCAGTGAGACTAACAGCCCTGCAGTAGGCTCCTTCTCTGAACAACCTGTTAGCTGCTGCCTGCACTGCTGCCTGCACCGCCAGGAAACTTGGAGCTGGAGGAGCTGCTTATTATGGGATGTCATGAGGCCTTGGGACATGCAGTGTTTGTGTCAAGCCACCACCCCTAGCTGCTCTGGTTGATTATACGTCCCCAATGGAGATAGTTGGTATTGCATTTCCCTGCCTGCACCCGGCTCGATCCAGTTATTTGATTCTATCAGTTTTTTGTTCCTCTGGTTCTCGGTTTTGGGAGCTTCGATGCGGAAGTGAGCACTTGCCATAGAAACGATCAGGAAGCCATCGTTAAACAGCTTTATGCTTGGTCTACTTACGTACAATACGTCTGTGGTTTATGTACCCTGGCAACACAGCCAGCTGCTGCTCTCCTCTTGTGGCAGTCGTCTTTTCAGATCGGCCCTTCATATGTGGAGATGTAGAAAGAAGTCTACAGAATAAGAGCTCGGGGTTATTTCTGGTGAGGATCTCACTCTCTGTCAACAGGAAATGACCAAATAAGGCTGTATTGGGGTGTGTGCTGTCCCACACACACACACACCCACCCCTCCCGCTCCCACAGAGGGGCGGTTGTGGTGTTGCCATGGCGAGGACTGTTACAAAACACGTCGAGAGTGGTTCCAGTCAGTGTTTGTCTTGTTCTCTGGGTCTGGGGTCTGGGTGCTGGTGGAAGGATAACCTGTCCTCTCTCCTGGGCTTCCTGCCTCTGGGTTTGTCTCAGGGGGATGGGTTCAGATCCCCCTCCTCGATCACTGTTGTTTGGTGTTTTTCCCACAAATCCTAGCCCATCTTGTCCTCTTATCTCTGCAGTCACACAACGCCAGCCTGCCTTTGACCCTAGCAACCGCACCGAGCTGCCAGGACCCTCCCGAGGGAGAACGAGCCAATCAGAGAGACTTTGTTAATGATTTGAATACGTGGGTTGTTGTGTTTCTGTGAGGGGACTTGTCAGACGGGTTTCTGTCAGCATGGTTTATGGCTGCTCAGCTGATAAACATTACGACAGGCCGTGTCTCTCCATAACGGAGCCATGGCTGTATAGATGACCAGAGCAGGTGGGCTCTCCTGTCTGTGCCTGTGGACTGGGGCCTCAGTGATTCGCCCTCAAGCCCTCCAGCCCAAAGAACATCTTCCATAGGAATGGAAGAGCATTGATTGAGTAGCCCCTAATTGAAAAGGGTTAGTAGTGCTGAACTGGGGCTGTGTGTGTTGGTTGGTGTTGTGAAGTGGCCACACCCACACTGGATAGTGCTCAGGGTGACGTGCGCTGGACTTTGACGCTGTAAAAGCTTGAACGAGCTGAGAGATGATGGGTGTACGATAGTAAGCTGGGAAGGAGAGGTTGTGGAGGAGTGGAAGATGGAGGTCTGTGCATGGAGGGAGGAGCACCCTGCCATGTGCCCCCAGCTGGAGACCTCTGGGTCTGGGAGCTGGGAGAGTCAGAGCAGCAGCAACATACACACACACACACCACACACCAGGGACACACTCGCTACGGGAAACTCCTGCTCCACTTTCCTCACCCGTATCACCACCCCAAGCCCCCCCCAACATACACACACACACACACACACATATACCCACACATAAATGCATACACACACATTCACACCAAGGTCACACTCATTACGGGAAAGTTCTGCTCCACTTTCCTCACCGGAACCACCCCCTCAACCCCCCCCCCTCCCTTCACACACACACGCCCTCACACACACACCGAACAGGCAACGGATTCCTCCCATGTGGTAATAATGTGTGTAAAGACTAATTTACTCCGATTGCCCCTAGTGATGCGCTACAAATGTATCTCTCAGCATAAACCGGAAAAAAGAAAATGAATACATTGAAATATTCATTTGATTATTATAAGGTTATAAGTCCGC
>CAEFZP010001981.1:10000-17500 GCA_903064625.1 Mallotus villosus | reverse complement strand
GGTAGTGTACTTCTCACTGACTGGATGCCATGTTCAGGTTGCTCTGATAAGCCCCATGGAGACGTGGGCCTTTGTGCCTCTCTTCAGTAATTGGATGATAACTGGGTCAAATATGGTCAATACAGACCCAGACATGATTGAAAGCCTTTGTTTACGCTGTGGAGTTACACTATCAGCTCTGTGCAGCACTGAGAGCCAGGATGGTGGTGGTTCCCGTCGTCGGAATAATATTGACAGTAATTTCACCTCTTTTCAGCGCCCCCAACACCACACCTTTGTATTCTTTACTCTTCCAGAGTCCAACTTCCTGGATAAGGGTCGAGGTCTCGAGGTCTCTGGGCAGGGCAGGGCAGTCAGGGTGGAGGGGTGCAGCCTTAACCCCCCCTGGCTGAGAGGAGGCTCTGGCTGTTAGGCCGAGCGTATCAACATCCGTTACCCTCCCTCTTGACCTCTCACCTTGGTCCAACCCAGCCCCGGTGTGTGGGTGGCTGGCTGGCTGATGTGAATGGCAGCCGGTAGGATAATATTGACAGGGTCCTAGTGCAAGCTGGCTTCATTAACGCCCCTCCGAGCTGTCAGACGTTTCCACCGCGTCGTTCAGCCGTTCATACTGAGGCCCGGCCCTGCATGGGGTCGTTTGGTGAGCTGTCTGGGCCTGTAGACGAGAGGAGAAAGGAGGCGAGGGTGGAAGCAGCATGAGGGGAGAAAGGAGACGAGGGGGGGGAGGGGAAGCCAAGAGCAGCACGCAGTTCTTTTCAAGGGTAGAGGAGCTATAAAAATCTATATGTTTCCTGTCATGCCAGTCCTGTGCGTAGGCCTAATTGATGTGTTAGTGGTGATTCGTTGTGGCGCAGCGATCAGTCAACACAATGGAGAAGATGACTCCACCCCTGGGGGGGGGTGGGTATGGGGCGGGAGAGGGGGGGGTTGAGGTAGGCCACCATTCCCTCCTTAAATCACTCCTCTCATTAAAGACTAATGGAGGACCCTCCACACCATATCAAGTGGATGTGTGTCATATACCAAGTGTGCGTGTGTGTTTGCGGGTAATGTACCGCGTGAAATGTGTGCGCGTGCGTCGGGAACGATGCATGACGTGTGTGTGTGTGTTCCTGTAATGTGTGTGTGTGTGTGCACTGTGCAGTGAATGAGGTGTGTTGGTGTGTGTGTGTGTGTGTGTGTGTGTGTGTGGTACATGTCATACACACAGCTCATTTATGAGGCATGAGGCATGTGTGTAATGTATGTTGTGTGTGTGTGTGTGTGTGTGTGTAATGCGAACTCCTATTGGGAAGGTTCATGGGTCAGGCGCTGTAAAGCATGATTTAAATGAGCATAGAATCGTCAGTCATAGAGCCACTGATGGCACCATCCATCTAAATCTTTCTGATGACTCGACGCCATGACAAGGTACAGCGCCGGGCGAAGGGGGAGGGGCCTCCTCCATTCTAGATTACAGCGTAATGTTCCATTACTTTGATTGCCCTCACGTTACAAGCCAACGCATGGAGAAGAGACAATAAAAAAAGAACACAAAACATTGAATTAAATAGCCATTTTAATGCATCGCTGTTAATTTATGAATGTGTTTTGTGTTTGATTCGCCACGAGCAAGGTAGTTAAACTGTATTCCCTAGTCTCCAGACGCAGCGGAGTGGAATAATGGACAAGGCAATCTAACTGGGAGCAGATTTTATGATTCACAGTCATTTACACATCAGCCTGACTGACTACACCATCTGTTTAATGAACGGGTCTGTCTTTACCCTGGAGGCACACAAAGCCAGCCTAGGAAACATGTACTGTAGTGGGCAACATCAGGGAAGCAGGTACTGATACACTGTCAGAGCCACAGGGCAAGAGGCTGCCTGTGTGGAAGTCATCGTGATGGTCGCTGAGCTCCTAAACAGCTTTTTCAGACGTCGTGCTCACGACGACTCTGCTGGGGACTGGATGGGCGTGCGGTGTAATAGCTGGGAGGAAAACGAGTGGATCCCAGAGCAGGATGGACCATCAGGCGCAAATGGAATACGTGTCTGAATTCATATCGAGTTTTTTTCCACCCCCACCTCCTCCCTTCCCCCAGAAAACGGGGTGCAGTGTGTGTTCTGATGGCTCCCTTATGCAGCGTAAATCCATAATCATAAACACAGAATGTTCCATGGAATGTTTTTTGTGTGTGTGTGTGTGCCAGGAAACAGCCCTGTCCGGCTGGAGACTGGATCGTTGAGCAGGATACACCACTGCTAAGCTAATTATTATTATACATGTGTGTGCACGCAGTCTTTACCCAGAGCTTCCATAGGGCCAACAGAACAGCACTTAAGGACAGTGTGATTCCTATTGGTTAACATTCAGAGTAGTACAGTAGGTAGGCGACTATGGGTAAGAGGACTACGTAGAGCAGGAACAGGGAGTACCCAGATGGTACTCACCTTCACCCCATCCTCCTCTCTCTCTCCTCCTGCCCTCTCCCTCTCTCTTCCCGCCCCACGCCCCTCCACCCCTCTCTCTCGTCTAATGATCTCAATCAAGCAGCAGTCACACCTCTCTCTGAGTGCAGACCGACCGCCGGCTACACGCCTGATACATACATGACCCGGCGAGGGGCGTCGGGGTTAATTGGCAGAGTGAATGAAACGGTAAAGCCCACAGTTTTTATGATCCTCGCCTCTCAATTAAAGACAACAGTAACACCTGGGACCAGCCGGCACAGCCAATCGCAAGCAGCCAGTGAGGAGGTCCAAAGCTTAATAGTGTTATTGTGATGTGAGCCTTCCCATCAATCCAGCGCACTAATTAATTACACTAATGAATGGGTTTTATTGATGAGATGGTAGCTTCTGTAGCCCCCCCAACCCCATCGCCTGGTGGAATGATGGTCTGTCTGTCTGTCTGTCTGTCTGTCTGAGCAGTAGGCTGTGTCTGTGTGTGTGTGTGTCTGCTTTAGATATCTGCCAGCTCCATATTAAGCCATATTAAGGGATTCCCAAAGCAGAGTGAATTAAATATCATGTGTCTTAGATGGAGAGAGAGAGAGACAGACAGAGAGACGGTATTCTTCTGTGAAGAGCAGGTCTGTTCTGTGTGATTTGTGGTGGTGGGGTCCCCCCCATCTGCCAAAGCTAGTTGGTCTGTGCGCGGTGCTAAGAGCTAGCCTGAGATTTACATACATTGACACAGTAATTTCCCTGTGAGAGCATTAAAGAGTGAACTCGTCCTGTGTGTGTGAGCGATGATAACAGGGTGCTCTAATTGCCTAACCCCAGCTCACTGGCCTCGGCAGCGCCACCCAATAATTCCTGTCATTCACCTTGAGGAGGTGGAGGTAGACGAGATGGAGGGAGAGACTCCGAGGTCGACGGAGAGACTGGGTGGGGTAGCTACACATCACTACTGCCTAGAACATACTACACAGAACCACATGGCTGTCTGAAACACACACAGCACCCATGATGCTCCCTCAAACACACACTGGCCCCTGATACTCCCTCAGACACACACAGCACCCATGATACTCCCTCAAACACACACAGCACCCATGATACTCCCTCAAACACACACAGCACCCATGATACTCCCTCAAACACACACAGCACCCATGATACTCCCTCGAACACACACAGCACCCATGATACTCCCTCAAACACACACAGGCCCCATGATACTCCCTCAAACACACACAGGCCCCATGATACTCCCTCAAACACACACAGGCCCCTGATACTCCCTCGAACACACACAGCACCCATGATACTCCCTCAAACACACACAGGCCCCATGATACTCCCTCAAACACACACAGGCCCCATGATACTCCCTCAAACACACACAGGCCCCTGATACTCCCTCAAACACACACAGCACCCATGATACTCCCTCAAACACACATGGCACCCATGATACTCTCTCAAACACACACAGCACCCATTATACTCCCATCAAACACACACAGCACCCATGATACTCCCTCAAACACACACAGGCCCCATGATAATCCCTCAAACACACATGGCACCCATGATACTCCCTCAAACACACACAGGCCCCATGATACTCCCTCAAACACACACAGCACCCATGATACTCTCAAACACACACAGACCCCTAATACTCCCTCAAACACACACATGGCACCCATGATACTCTCTCAAACACACACAGCACCCATTATACTCCCTCAAACACACACAGCACCCATGATACTCCCTCAAACACACACAGGCCCCATGATAATCCCTCAAACACACATGGCACCCATGATACTCCCTCAAACACACACAGCACCCATGATACTCTCAAACACACACAGGCCCCTGATACTCCCTCAAACACACACAGGCCCCATGATACTCCCTCAAACACACACATCACCCATGATACTCCCTCAAACACACACATCACCCCTGATACACCCTCAAACACACACAGGCCCCATGATACTCCCTCAAACACACACAGCACCCATGATACTCCCTCAAACACACACAGCACCCATGATACTCCCTCAAACACACACAGCACCCATGATACTCTCTCCAACACACACAGGCCCCATGATACTCCCTCAAACACACACAGCACCCATGATACTCCCTCAAACACACACAGGCCCCATGATAATCCCTCAAACACACATGGCACCCATGATACTCCCTCAAACACACACAGGTCCCATGATACTCCCTCAAACACACACAGCACCCATTATACTCCCTCAAACACACACAGCACCCATGATACTCCCTCAAACACACACAGCACCCATGATACTCCCTCAAACACACACAGCACCCCTGATACTCCCTCAAACACACAGGCCCCATGATACTCCCTCAAACACACACAGCACCCCTGATACTCCCTCAAACACACACAGCACCCCTGATACTCCCTCAAACACACACAGCACCCCTGATACTCCCTCAAACACACACAGCACCCATGATACTCCCTCAAACACACACAGGCCCCATGATACTCCCTCAAACACACACAGCACCCATGATACTCCCTCAAACACACACAGGCCCCCTGATACTCCCTCAAACACACACAGCACCGCAAGTCATCTCGACACACGACGGCGTTCAAGCACTCTCACACGCGGGTGCCAGGTAGCGGCGTTTCCGCGCCATTACACATGAACACGGCTGTAATTAAGAGCCGTAACCTCAGTGTGTGCGGCCCGGATGAGTGGAAACACTGTTATAGATCTCTCTACCCTGGACACCCAGCCTGGGATTGATTTACCATCAGGGTGCAGTGGAGTGAGTGGCCGAGGCTTCACATCCGGATTAGCAGAAACCTGTATTAGCAGAGAGTCTCAACAGCAAACACCAGTGCAGGAAAGCACAACTCTGTGCATCCCCTGTTTAAATGGCCGTTGAGTTGCCGAGCTTGTTTTCTTCCCTCATTTTCGAATTATTTTTGTTTTCTTAGCGAGGCGGGCAGGTCTGAAGTGGTTGTGTAACTAGCTAGCTAGCGGCCTGGGCGGGCGCCTTTTCATATTCATCTAGGAGGGAGGCAAGAAGCGAACCCAGTTGGGCTTTAAATGGATATTAAACGTTTGAATTATACATTTGGAGAGTGATAAAAAAAGGATATTGGAATAGATTAGCCTTTTAGACAGTTTCCAGGCAACGTGTGCGGTCCAACACCGGGGATTGTGTCGGCCTATAGGAACCCTGGAGTGAACCCTATGCTAATTAGCTCGTGGTTTTGGTGTGCGCGCGAGCTATTTGTCCTGAAGGCCTGGGAACGTTCTCCAAACAGCTGCCGGGCATCCTCTCCTCCCGCTCCCCTACATAATTAATAGATCTGTAGATCTCTAACGAGGGTGCGAAAGTCCTCTCTAATAAGTAGCTCATCTGAATCGCTTTGCAGCCTTTTACCGACGATGCAGAGTGTCGACTGTCTTACCGCTGGAGGCGGGGGGGTCCGAGAAGAGCTCAGTCAGAGCTGGGGGGATCCTGGGGACACCGGGTTTTGTCTTTCTCGAAGTGGGAAGATGCTGATGAGGAGGATGTGTGCGAGAGAGAAGGAGACCACGAGAGAACAATTGAAAGAGAGAAAGAGAGAAACGGAGGGAAAAGAGAGAGCACTCCCAGGAGATTTCACAGTCACTTAAACAGCTTAGCAGAGGTCACCCCCCCCCACCCCCCCCACGCCTCTCCTCCACTCATCTCTGGTCCCCTGTTAGCCCAGCAGGACTGGGCTCATCTCACTCCACTGCACCGGAATGATCCATGCCCCCCCTCTCGGGTTCACCCCCACCCCCCTACCGCCCCCCAACAGTGAAGCTGACTTGGAGTAAATGTCTGTGTTTGAGAGTGACGCCGCTTCCCCATCACCAGAACGCGGTCCGCTCAGGCCTGCTTACCCAATCAGAGAGGTGTAGGTGAGTCACTGTGCCGTCTCTTTAGACTCCACCCTATCGCACGCTCCTATCGATCACCTGACCTCCACCTGGTCGCACCTCCTAGCGGACCCACGGGATAGACATCGGCTATTAAACACACAGGAAGGATAGCAGCACTTCACCTGATCCCATTAGCGGCTCCGTGAAGAGCTCCTGTTAGCACGGCTGGTCAATACCATCCCGTTTATTCATCCTCTGTCTTGGGCTGTTGATAGGGTGGTTGGGACAGTTGTGGTCGTGGGTAGTTCAGCTCTGTAGGGAACCCCCGTGAACCATGACCACCAGGGGAGGCTAGACCCCGTCTGACCCGGGCCAGGTGGCTGTTGGCTGGGCGAGATTAGCCCCCGATTGAAAGCTCACCGGTCCCAGCCTCCATGGTGTGAGTAATAAGCCAAGCACAGGGCCTACCTCCCAAATGCAGATTAAGCCTGAGATTAAACGAAGACTGAAGAGCATTGTCAATACAGATCCTCCATTGAAAGTGTTTTTTTTTGGGGGGGGGGAAGCTTACGCTTTATCTGTGTGCAGGAAATCACGCTTTAACAATTAACCCTTTAACAATTCCAGTAAGACCCTTTAAATCTCTGGAGCTTCCCAATTCCAGACATGTGAAGGGTTAAACCCCCTAAAGCCAGCGGGGCAGCAGTGATAGGCTGTCTGTTAGATGTCAGGTGACAGGGGCTCTAATCCTATTGATATGGAAATAATCCTGAAGGATTGGTCTTCTCAGACCGCCAACAAAAAGTAGTAATCATCTGAAATCGGAAGGCTAATGCTGCATCAAAAGACACCGGGGTTCTTTGTGTGTGTGTGTAAAGTCAATTGGAATGGGTTCTGTGGAAATTGTCTACAGTGTCGTGAACAAAGGAAGCCACGAGACAGACTTGAAGACTTTGTGTGCTTCTGTGTTGTGTGTGTTTGTGTGCGTTTGTGTTTGTGTGCGCTTGTGTGTTTTGTGTGTGTTCCTAAACCTTAACTAACGAGAAGATTCACCCGACACCCGACATCTGATTCATCCATCCTCATCCCTCCCTCCCATCTCCATCCAGGCCAGGCCAGGTCAGCACAAAGGAGCCCAG
>CAEFZP010001981.1:0-5000 GCA_903064625.1 Mallotus villosus | reverse complement strand
AGGCTGGTTATGTGAGTGTTCAGGCTGGTGATGTGAGTGTTCAGGCTGGTGATGTGAGTGTTCAGGCTGGTGATGTGAGTGTTCAGGCTGGTGATGTGAGTGTTCAGGCTGGTGTAGTGAGTGTTCAGGCTGGTTATGTGAGTGTTCAGGCTGGTTAGCCGTGCCGTGGGTCCAAGTTCCTCTAACAGATGGTTTAGGTAGCCGTTTCCACTTCCTGTGGGAAATAAGTGGCTGCATCGGTCAAACAACAGCACAGCTCGTTCACCTGCCTAACCTCTCTCTCTCTCTCTCTCTCTCTCTCTCTCTCTCTCGTTCGTCTCTCCAGTTCACCTCTAGTGTCGCTGAGGGGATCCTCCTGCCTCTGTGTGTGTGTTCTGCTCCACATGGTAGCTCCATCAGCACTGACGTATTGACCAGACCTGGTGGGCAGGGCCTGGATAAACAGAGATTCTGATGAGGGTTCGCATGTGTGTGTACGTGTGTGATGCAAGTGTGTGTGTGTGTGTGTGTGACTCTGTACCATTCTAGCCATAGGGCTGAAAAGTTCTGAGGACTCAATCATTCCCATCAGGGCCTCTTCATTGAGACGCCAGTGTTTCATTTCCTGGTTGGGAGATGGAACACACGTCCAGTGTGTGGGCTTCTAATTGGACGAGAGCCTTATCAAGATGTGGCTTCGCTGGGCAGACACAAACAGGCGGTCTTAAAGAGCCGGTGTAATTATATCATTCATCACTCAATATCATCAGATACTTTTATGAAATAATGAGCACTGCATGGCAGACAATACATCTCTCTTGATTCTTATCTGCATTTCAAGAAATGAGGGGCCAAAGCAATTAGTCCCACTCACACATACATCAGCAAACTTTCTTATGAACTTGCGTGCTACTTTTCTTTGAAGATTTATTGCAATTACAAGCCTAAATGAGTTCTGCACTACAGTAATGAGAGCAGTTGTGTGTTGTGTATGTTGTGTGTGTGTGTCTTTGTGTTTGTTTATTTGTGTGGTTGCCCTTTAGATTAACAAAGGATCTTGTGGGTCAAGTTTGTTGAATGTTCCCTCTTAACACATACTGTACGCACACATAATATACACGCACACATATACACACGCGGACCCACACGTTAACTCACACACACACATACTGTACTTCCATATACTGTAACATACACACTCGCCCTAGTTAATGAAAGCCTGACAAGAGAATATCATCTGAATATTTTTAACCAGAGAAAATGAGCAGTCAACATAGGGCTGTTTGTCACCTTCACAAAACTGGTCAGGTGGGTTTTCACGCACAGATTCGACGTAACTTTGGGTTCGGACGAGAGAGCAGTAGAAGCGAGAGAGATGTTAGTGTAGAGACGCTGTGTAGAGATAAGAGGAGAGGTAGAGAGAGCGGAGAGAGGTATGGACGCGTAGTGCGAGAGGAGTATTGGGTGCGGCGCGCGAGCGATGTTTCGGCGACCAGGGAATTGCGGGCGCGAGTGGAGCTAGATGGGGGGCCGGGCCTGGGCGGGAAGGAAGTGCGATGGGGGGGGAGAGGGAGAGAAGCCCCCGGCGAAACGAGAAGTGCCGAGGAGAGCCGGAGCGGGTGCGGGAGAGATGGGGCGCCCTAGAAAGCGAGGCGCGAGCGCGAAGTCGAGAGAGACCGCGAGGACGGTCGTGTGCCGTGTGAGAGAGGCGCGCGGGAGGGGGCGAGAGCAAGGACAGGAGAGAGAGGCGAGGCGGGTAGCGGAGCGGTGTGTAGAAAGAACGAGAGCGCGAGAGCGAGAGAGCAGGAGACGATGGAGAGAGAGATAGGAGATCGAGAGAGAGCGAACCAAAAAGCATATAGAGTATCGCTATCTGTATTTAGTCGTGTGCACTCCACCCCCTTACCCCCCTGTAAGGGTTCAGTCTCTTGTCTCAGCCAGCTGGGGTTATGTGTGAGGAAGCTTTATGGATTATATAATGGAACAAGGGACATCTAGGGTTTTGGGATTGGTGTTTGGGGGTATTTTCTCTACCGAAAAACTGACACTTCTGTATGTTGTCTGTTTGTCTGTCTGGCATGTCTGTCTGTCTGTCTTGTTTCTGTCTGTCTGTTGTTGTCGTCTGTATTGTATGTATGTTATGTGATGTATTCGTAAGTCATCCGTTCCGTCTATGTCCGTCAGTTTGTCAGTTATTACGTTTCGTCCTAGTACGTCGTACGTCAGTCGTCCGTCCGTCCCGTCCGTCAGTCCATGTCCGTCCTACGGTCATCGCCGGGAAGGACGAAGTCAGTCCAGTCGACGTAAGGCCGTACAGATTCCGTTACGCCCCCCGCCTCCGCTCCGCCCGTCGTCAGCCAGCAAGCAGTGGTTCAGTCAGTGCAGTTCAGTCAGTCATGCGGACCACTGTTTTGTAGGGCCTACTTACCATACAGCATGTAGATTCAGGCTTCGAATGATCGACAGTACTCGAAAAGGACGGACTCTCGCAAGGGCAACTAAAACAGTAAGAGAAAAAATATCAAAAACGTCCGAGGCAGGACATGGCACCCATCAAACCTTGCTCCCCCCCCATATCGACGCTCTACAGGCAAGCTTCGACCCAAACGTGCCACTTTTGCCCTCTGTCCACATCACGCCCCGTTACAATATTATCTGACTCCCCACATTAGAGAACATATCTGCCGCAGGACCTAGGGGGAACGCCCGAAGCAGCTAAAGGTCCAGGCGTAGCTGTTTCCTTCATCTACGATTGTACTACGAATCGGACAATAGGTGGTACCAAGGGAGCGCGAAGAGGGCCCCCAGTCCCGGTCTCGCTGAGGGGGTGGCACCTGCAGTGAGATCGGATCCGTCCCTCTATCGAGAACCGAACCGCCACCGGTTCCGTTTCTCTCAGTATAGAGAGCCTCCGAGACCCCGCTCCACCTTATTCTACTACACTATGGAATGAGGAAAGTTTTAGGCCAGTGAACGAATGTCCAGTGCTCTAACTCCCTGACCTTTATTTTTTGATTCCTCCTTCCCATGGACACACCCCCCCACCTTTTATCTTTTCCTCCATCTCTCTGGCGTCCATCCCTTTATGTAACACTGATGGGGAAAACCCCCCACCCTTCTTCTTCAGAACCCAAAAAGGACAGAGTGACACTCAGAGAATCACTTTTTCTTCTCCGGACACACACAAAAACGTCTGTCCGTGCGTTTGACACACCGAGCAGATGGGGGAACAGCGTAGCGGAGACAAAGTCAACAAACCCAAAGCTTAACTGGGAATAGTACCAATCCCAAAGAACCAAGTATTCAAATGTTAAACAAGGCCACGACAGCCGCGCCACCCCTACTGTTGCAGACGAACGTGGAGAGGACGTGATCCGTACTCTCTGTCCCAAGGATTTTCCCGGAAGTCGGGGGGCCTGGCCTTCTTGTGTCGCCGTTTGTTGATTCGAGGGGGAGAGATGAGGGAGGAGGGTGGGAGGGATGAGCTCTCCCCGAAACCAGACAGAGAAGAACATGTGTGAGAAACATGTGATGTAATGGACGGAGGTCCAATGTTGCCGTTACGAGGTCGATAGTTGGTTGGGGCGAGCGCTCGATTTACCGGCGCGCGCCCACACAGCAGCCCCCGCATTTCGGGGGGGGTCCAACGCGTGCCGCTTATTACCCCGGATTCGGCTCCCCTCGCGCGCGCGGCGCTCGCGCGCGCGCAAGCGATTGCGCGTAGCTCCAAGCGTCGTATCAATTCCGTATAGTCGGAGCGTACCAAAGTAATTCGTCTGGTGTGGCCGCGCGTCTTCACCCCCTGTACCTTTCTATTCTCTCTCTATAATCTCCTCTTTTCCCCCCTCTCTCGCACATCACTCTCCTTCTCTATACCACTTATCCTCTGTGTTTGACTCTCTTCTACTCCCTGACTCTCTCCCCTAGTTCCTGTTTGTTGTGATTTGGATGTGGACCAGCTTTGTTTCTCGTTCCAGTGAGTGCGTTCTGCAGTGTGCGTGTGTGTGTGTGTGAGGCCAATGGAAGCCTTGGCGTGCTTTGGTACAAGTCCTCTTTCTATACCATTTATCCTCCCTTTATGGATCGGGGTCGCCCCCCACCCCCCCCCTCCATCACGGCCCACCATATGCTTGTGGACGGCACGATTGTAGAATACGCAGTGGTGTGGAGAGCGCGGGGCCCTAACTGCAGAAGTCCTACAAGTGAGAGGGGCGAGAGAGTCCAATATATAACACAGCGAGCGAGCGCAGCAACGACCACACCACCCACCTCACGCAGCCCTATTAAGCCGAATGGACCACCGCTCCGTGCGAGTAGACAGGGCACCCGTACAGTCTGCAGTGATGCTGGCGACTCCTTGGATGTCCTCTAGGCATCCTCATTCACAAGTGTGTAAACAAAACACACTACACAATTCGTTGAGGACGGGAGCTTTTGGCGCTGTGGTAGTTTTTTTTGTCCTTTTGTCTTGCAGTCGACCGGAGCCTACGTGTTATGCTGCGACCACCCCCACTGAGTTAGGGACTCCCCAGCGGACCACCCGTCAGGATCAAGCCAAAGCCGGCCGCCTCAAAATGGTCACGACGGGCAGACTTTCCCCCCTATTTATAACCGGTCGCAATCTCTCTCTTCCCCTCTCTCTCTCTCCCTCCTCTCTCCCCTCACTCTCCGTTGAGTGGTCCGTGTCATGAGGACGCCCCCACAGGAGGACCCAACAGTAGACTCCGGGGCCCCACCCCCCTCTCCCCTTCCATCCCCCGTCGCCAAGTCCCCAGCAAAGCAGCAAGGCCCAGCAGCACGGAGGAGGAGGAGGAGGATGGAGGAGGGAGGTTGAGGAGGAGAGGAAGCCCTCTCCCAGCCTAAACCTACGACCACCGAAGTGTCCGTCTTCCAGCCCATAACGAGGAAGGCGAGACGAAGTCAAATCTTCGGTACCTGACCCAAGTATAGTATGTATTCAGCCAACGACCTATTATCATCCTAAAGGGAGAGGGAGAGGGGGAGGGTGGAGGGGGAGGGGG
>CAEFZP010001980.1:0-22500 GCA_903064625.1 Mallotus villosus | reverse complement strand
TCATCGCCATCTCAAGGTTGAGACCCACCTGGACCCTACAAATCCTCTCTCTCCTCCCTCTTCTTCTCTCCCTCTCTCCCTCCCTGTCTATCTCTCCCTCTCTCCCTCCCTCCCTCCTTCCCCGTCTATCTCTCTCTCTCCCTCTCTAAACATATCGATTAGAGCTCAACAGATCAAAGATGGTATGGATTTAGAATCCGATACAATAACAACCCCTGTGTTGGCTGTGGATATTGAAATGATGTGTTTCTCAAGTCTGCACCGATCGATCCTGGTCTCATTTACCACACATTTGTGGGACACATGTTTCAATTTCACAGAATCCTCCAATATTTACTCATTTAATTGCCAGGGACTGTGAACTTTAAGGGGAACTAAAGGCGGACAATAACCGTGAAACGATGATAATAAAAGTGTGATGCCAGTCTAGGTCAGGCAATCCTTCAGCAGGGCGGAACTGCACGAGGATGATCGAAAGGGTTGAATTATTAACAACTGTACCAGGAGGGTTTGTACAGACACCCTGAGAATGGAGATCTGTTCTGGCAAAGGCAGCAAAGGACTAAATAACAAGTGCTTCATTATTTATCCTCTAGGATCCTGTTCAGCTACCCGTGAGTGTGTTTTAGTGAGTTCACTCAGTCAGCACCACAGATGTACACAGATGTACTTTAAACAACGTTGCCTCTGAATTGTTTCCAAAATCTCTAAGCAGAGCGGTTAGCTGTTCAGTAGACTAGGTTGCATGCAAGCAGGTGACTTAAAAAAAACATCAAGCACGCACGCACGCACGCAGAAGCATGCACACAGACATACATATTCCAGACCCCCAAAAAGATCTGCATTCTGGGTTTCCAGTATCAACGTGACAGTGTCTCAACATAAGGATCACTAAGGTATACACTCACCGACTATAATTCCGCAGGCACTCACGAGGCCAATCTCTTTCTTTAACGCCACTCCACCGCCACCGGAGTCTTTTTCGGAGCCGGCGGCAGCATCTCCACCGGAGGCGACGCTCCCGCGCTGCCTGGGACCGTCCGTCATCTTGATGCTGGTGGGTGGGTGGCTCAGCCCTCGCTGTGGTACTTGATTCTGCGGCTGTTCCTGGTTGGACAGCGCGCGAGAGGCTGCTGAACTGTGAGGCGCAACGTGCTCTTATGGTATGACAGCACGCTCACTCAGGCGTGATGACACAGCAGTGATGACTGATGTCTGATAAAGTTGATGCAATGAAGAAGCAAAGTGTAGACCGATAGCTTTTGTTTGCTGATTGACAGGTAGGGGAATTATAAATATAAACTGGAGGTAAATGCAACACTCTCCTTTTGAAATGCCTTGGCAACTCACGGAGTCACGGGCATGCCTTTTGCCAAAATAGTGCCGTTGACAGTTTGTCAATTTGTGCTGTATTTTACTTTAAAATAATGTGGTGATCTGACATCAAAACAGTATCTTTTTTTCCCCACGAGCACAATAATAAAAATACCTTAATGCGAACTTATCTGTATCGTGTAGTTTTAGTTCCTTTAAAGCTGCTTAATCAACAAAAGTGCTCGTAAAAAGCGTTGATGTCTTCATGTGCGTCTCTAAGAATTGATTCTGCAGAGGTAGGTAGCACAACAGCTAAAGTAACCTAATAAAACTGTAACAGGAAGGCAATAGAGTAGTCCATTTAGTGAACAAGAATCGCGTATTCCAGTGACACTTTTGTTGATTCCAGTGACATTCTGTAAAACATTAAAAGTTTAAGGTCTTCGTGTGACAGTAAACGAAAAAAACCGCTTTACTGCTTCCTAGTTCCAGGTGCAAGCTCGAGACAGAAGAGCATCCTTCACGAGACTATTTTCCAAAGTCTTCCACCTCTGAAACACCAGCGCGTGTTCGGCAGTTACAGCTGAGCCTCGTCCATACAGCTTCGTTTGATTCAGACTCATGTATTGAAGTAAATATACTATCCCCCTTCATATGAATACAGTAGCACCTCCCCTTTATTCCACTCCATGCTCTCAACTGAGACTTGTTTTCTTCTCCTAACCTAAACTAACCCTCCCCTAGCCCTCCCTCTTTCAGAGCACTACTGTCAGGTGTTGTTACCCCCACCACCAACAAAAACACAAACACACACACACATCCCTTACTTAATGCCCATATTAGTATTAAACAACGTGAATCTGACTGTCTTGGGTCTGGGGACAAAGCGCATCTCCCTAAGGTAGATACATGCAACAAAAAGATATTAGGGGTACAAGATTTACACTTTGTCACAATGAAAACAAACAAGCCTCTCTTGCCAGTGAAACCGAGGGCAGTCTGTAAGTGCATTAAGCTGCTCAGTCAGACAACCTGGAAATCCAGAGTTGGTGTTTGCCCGGGGCGCTAGGACTGGCACTCTCTCTCCGCCAGTCTCAGGTCTGAACATGATTCATACTGGGGGAAATGAGGCGTAGAACAGAGGAAGCGTACAGCTGACTCTGTCAATAGAGGAGTGTTGTTGAAAATACACGCGCACCACTTTGTACACGATACTACGGCAGAGACGGGAAGGTGTATTTGGAAGAAGACACACGTGGAAGTACGAAATCACGTCATCTGGGAAGTCAAAAAAGAACCTTAAAAACAAACCAAGCTTCCTGTCTATATCATCTCAGTGGAGAACGTCTGAATTCTCTCGAGGACCCCACCGCCCCCCCACTTCTCACACAGCAGCACTCATGGGACCAAAGCACACATTGCATAACCTGGACACACAGTGTCTGAAAATAGACATTTTCCCCCTCAGCGGCCCTAGTGCAGTGCTGAGTGGACGGGCGACCGGCGGTCTGATTGTCCCCCTGCAACACATTGACCATCGACCGTGTGCCCCTGAGTGACTCAAGCAGTGACCCACACAGCGACCCACACTGGTCCTCTCTCTCTGTTCTGACCTCTGACCGACACATGCTCTGGGCATGCTCAGGGAAGCAGGGCAGTAGGGCAGAGCAGGGAAGTCGGCCATGTTGGAAAAATAACGGATACCGCTATGCCCCGAGTAGTCTTAGCTAGATCTGCGGACACTAGGAATCAGACCGTCATCCACTGTCGTTATACAGTTGTGTCACTTTGTCACAATGTAGGACGTTGCGTAAGAGAGTCCTCTATGAGCTACAACACTGGAAGCACATTTCTTGTCGGTGAAACCTGTTGATCAGTCTGCAATGGAATTGTCCCCCAAAGAAAAACAAAGGACGTTTTTAAGCAACAATATCTTGTGAAAGTACTTAATTGGTAACATTTGATCAGTGGATTGATTGTGTCAGGGGAAACAAAGGCTTCCAGATCACCTCGTGAAGTGCCTGGAGATACTTCACATTCTCTTTGGGGAGATTGTTTTGAGCCCAAAGAGAAATGGGATTGATTAATGGATTGGCCTGCCTGTCCTCCATGATCACATCCTGATGGAGAGTTTTGTCTATCTGTGTGAGTCGGAGGACTTTGATATCTGGACGGCTCTAACGGTCCCGGAGGCGAAAGGAAACAAGCCTTTATCGCCGTCGTCAATGAACGGGTCGACGTGTGTGTTCTCATGCTAATCTCATCTGTACTTGTGATCAGCGTTCATAGACCTCGTCATCACAAAGACCTAGAGTCCTCTAAAACGTCACAAACACTATTCTAGAGCTTTGAGAAGCGGCCTCTTCGCTGTCTCTACGGTGTGTGAACCGTGAACGTCATTTAGGGGCTGTAGAAAACCCAGAGAGGCTCCTTACTTCCTTGTTATGTATGTTTGTGTGTCAGTGCGCGTAAGAACTGACGGTGCATGTTAACAGCCTTCAGTTGCCAGAGAGGGTGAAAGGGGTTCGGAAAAGGGACAGTACAGAGGGAGAAAGGAGGGTGAGAGAGAGAGGGACGGAGGGAGGGGTAGGGAGATGGGATTATGAGCGTTATGAGTGGGATTCAGAGTATCACTGAGGTTGTAATAAGCTCTCGGTGTAATAAAAAAAACTGACGAAAGGCTAAACAAAAGAAAGCAGACGAGAGGAATTAGCAGGGCAGGAATCAGGCCACAAAGGAAAGGGAAGTGGGCTGTGAGAGAGTGGGGAGACTGGCCTTCCCTGACTCAGCAAGCCTGGGCCTTCATCACGCTGGAGAAACACAGCACTGACAGCACTGCTCAAGCATTCTACTGTACCACCACCAGCTGAAGGGAAACACTCATCCACGCATGTACACACACACACACACTCACACACACACACACAAGCTCACACACACACACACACACGCCCACACACACACACAAGCACACACATACACACACACTTACAGCCCCTCCAACACGGGCAGAAGCGATACTCCACAGCATCCACACACACACACTGGCCCTGTGGTGTGTGTGCAGGTGACAGGACGAGCAGAGGTGCAAGGCTGACAGATTCCCCAGATAGAGGGGTTTAATGAGTAACCCAGCTGTCTCAGTCCATTTGCTGCCCAGCGGCTTCAAAATGAGGACAATAACATGAAAACACACAGGCCACAGTGCCAGATGACACACAGGTCACAGTGCCGGCTTACACACAGGTCACAGTGCCGGCTCACACACAGTTCACAGTGCCGGCTTACACACAGGTCACAGTGCCGGCTCACACACAGGCCACGGTGCCAGCTGGACCAGAATGCTTTGCTACCTTCTTCCGTACCGGCTGCACAAAAGTGATTCTGATCAGGTCACAGAGTTTACCGTGAGCTCATCACCCTGGTGAATCTAGAGACTGATGATCTAATCAGAAAGAAGGCCGATTTCTGCCGGTGGATTGCTTGTCTATGGGCGGCTGGGGAGGCAGGGAAGGTAGGGGGCACGGTGACTGGCTAGGGGGGTAAGGGGGCTAGGGGGCCTGGAGGGCAGGGGGGTTGGTCAAAGGTAGTATTATGGGGAGTGGAGGAGGTCGTTTTGGGAAGGGGTACAGTTATGCAACAGCCATAAAACATCCCAGCAGATGTCTTTAAGCAGCCGTGACGGTTCTGTCTGTACAGGAGCCCAAGAGTGGTCAATTCATTAGACAGCTGCAGTTAACTTGGCCATTAATTGGTTTGGATATGAACTGAATGTGTGGAAATTGGCAATATAGTTGTTTAGGAGAATCCTGTCTTTGCCTCTGATAGGCTGTCATGTGTACAGAGCAGAATCCTTCCAGACATGTGCCGTGATTTACAACCAGGAGTGTAAAAATACGTTTAAGGCGAAACACAAGACCGCTGGACTCTCTGGTTGAGGGTCAGATGGGAGACAGGAATGGAAGGGAAGGAAGGAAGGAACCAAGGAAGGAAAGAGAGAAAGAAGGATGGACAGGAGAGAGAGAGAGAGAGAGAGAGAGAGACAGGTGAAAGCAATAAAAAGAGAGAAGGATGAGGAATGGGGAGGGTTAGAAAGGAAAGTGGTAGGAGAGGAAGTTAGTGACCCCTGTGAGAAAGAGAAGAAAGTGTACTTAAAGAAGAAAAGAGAGAGAGAGAGAGAGAGAGAGAGAGAGAGAGAGAGGGAAAGAGGGGAGTAATCAGTAAGGAAGGAGGAAAGTGGTTCCTGGAGAAGTGTGCGTGGGGTCTGGAAATGGTAACGTGAGTCTTTTGTTTACCATGCTGCCTCAGACACATGCACCGTTCCAGGGACAATATGTTCAGGAACCAGGAAGTCTTCCCAACAAACTTCACATGTGAAATCCATCTAACTGTTTGTGTACGGGCGTGTGTTTTGGGGGTGTGTGTTTTGGGGTGTGTGTTTTGGGGTGTGTGTTTTGTGTACGAGAGTGCTCTTTCACGGAACTCGATTCATCTCAGTCATGATGTTTTTTCCTCTCTCTCTCTCTACATATAAGGTTTGAAAGTGTCAGTCTCTTTGCCCGGTGTATGTGTGTGTATGTATGTGTATGTGTGTGTATGTGTGTGTGTGTGCTTGTGTTTGTATGTGTGAGTGCTTGTGTTTGTATGAGAGTAGTGGATGTTTGTGAGTGAGAACCATGAATAGTGGGCAGCCGAGGGTTTGGGCCTCCTAGGATGCATAACCACCATGTGGAGATTACTGTAGATGTTCCATACATTACATTTACATTACATTTAGTCTTTAGCAGGCGCTCTTATCCAGAGCGACTTACAGTAAGTACAGGGGCATTCCCCCCCCGAGGCAAGTAGGGTGAAGTGCCTTGCCCAAGGACACAACGTAATTTTTTCACGGCTGGGAATCGAACAGGCAACTTTCTGACAAACAGCCCGAATCCCTAACCGCTCAGCCATCTGACTATACACAGCAAGTTCAGACACGGCCTCACCTCAGGAGAGTTCAAATTAGAGCCACATGCTGTTCCTGTGTGTATGCTTCAGTGTAGGTCTCTCTGAAATCAATATGCCCCCCTCTCTTCTTGGCTGTGGTCAAGCCGTGGTTGAAGAGACTGTTTTCATGTCAGTCTGGCTCAATCCAGTTCAGCCTGGAGTCGGGGGCTCTCTCCTTCGCACCTCTCTCTCCCTATCTCTCCTTCGTACAACTCTCCCTCCCCCCCCCACACTCTCCCTCTCCCCCCCCCCACTCTCTCCCCCCCCCACACTCTCTCACACTCTCTCCGTCCCCCACTCTCTCTCTCTCTCTCTCTCTCTCCCACTCTCTCACACTCTCTCTCTCCCCCACCACTCTCCTCTCTCTCTCCCCCTCTCTCTCTCACTCTCTCCGCTCTCTCTCACTCTCTCTCCTCTCTCTCTCTCTCTCCCTCACTCTCTCTCTCTCTCTCTCTCTCTCTCACATGATCTGTCTTTCGTGTCCGTCTCTTAAAGCTGGGGTAGGCCACTTTGGAGACGCCAGCAATAGTCCATGAGAGGGAGCGTTTGGTAGAGCAGCATCGTTGCCATAAACACAGACACACACACGTTGGCTGCATAGTTCAGGAAAAGAACCGAATCCTCCCAAATCAAATCAAACCAGTTTAATAACCCGTGAAGAAGAATACAGCAACCCTGGTGTCACTTGCATGAGGTTTTGTACACTCAACAAACTGTCAACGTGCTGTGAATAAGAAGAGAGGCAGAGAAACAGACTCCCTCAACTGAATCGTTTATTCATATGTGAAAGACAGGATATGTGGGAGTTAATATGTGTGTGTGTGTGTGTGTGTATCTACATGTCACTGACTTGCTAAACGTAGGTTGTGTGAATATGTTGATGTCTCGGAACGACATTGGCATGAATTCTCGAGCAAAAAGTGTACGTGTATGTGTGCGAGAGTGTGTACGTGTGTGTGTAGCATATATGTCATTTCTATGAGGAATGTTACACTATTCATCTGTGTGGACGTTTCCCACGAAGATCTATGAATGTACATGTGTATTGAGTGTGTGTGTTTGTGTGTCTGTGTGTGTGTGCATATTCATACATTTCACAGAGGTTCAAAAACAGTAAATCTGTCTCGCTCTCTCCTTTCCACTCAAGGTCAACACAGTCCTTATGCGTGCCTACTCCTTACAGTAGATCATGTACATCAGTACTTTATGACTCATAAACGACGAGGCTACAACCTGCCTGACGTCGTCTTGCGTTCGGCTTCCACATCCTATGAAATATGCATGTCCACTTCCTCAGTAACATACATGTGACCTGCGGACCGGAGCCCCTCGTCTATAAATACACACCTCTGCTCACGCACACGCACAGCCCTCCGCAGACCGCTGTCTCAGCACAGAGACAGCGTTATGCACACAGTGTTACGCACACACGTTCGTCCCAGAGAAGAAAGGTCACGTGTGATTGACCATTTCCTTATCTCTCCTCAAGCTTCAACTCGCTGCGTGTTGCCTGTCATCGCTAAAGTACAATGGTGCAACTGATAAGGCACATGGTTAGAGTGTGTGTGCGTGTGTGTGTGTGTGTGTGTGTGTGCAGAGGGGCTCACACAGCCTAGTTTTACTTCCTGTGCTGGAAGTACACACACACACACACAAACCTGCACTGCTGACACCAATATATTAAGTGAAAGATCAAGCAAGTTTCACTTCCAACAACAATAAAAAAAAAGGAAAAGTAAATTCACCAAATCTAACCTGTCTAGCCTGAATTGAACTATGACCGTCCCTTGATGTTTCGTGATTACTATACCGCCATCTAGTGGAAGTCAAAGTATAGTGAATGGAAAAACGAATCGGGACAACACTACCCCTACTGTCTTGCCGGTAGATGGCGATATAATACCATCTCAATTAAAGCGACAGTAAGCCCTTGGATCGAGCTCATTGTTTGGTCTGTCTTTAACTGACATTTCAAAGTTAACTAGTTGTTCATTGCTCGGTAAAATAATTTAAGATTGGGCGAGGTGGTTACTAAATGTCATGTCTTTCGCCTGTGTGTGTTCCAACAGTCGCCATTAAAAGACGCCTTGTATTTAATTAACACTCCTCCCATTAAGCAGTTAAAGAGAAAGTTCTTAATTATCTCATGAAGTCTCTGCCACGTGTTTGTGGTGTTCGTTTAGTTGAAGATGAACAAGTTTAATGGAAATAACGGGGGTTCTGTTGATCCCTTTCAACGTGTTTTCCATTGCGTTTAGGCCCACTCAGCAATTTCACATTTTGGATGGAAAACCTTAAGACTACTTTCAAATATCTTCGTCTACGCACGAGCTCATCGCATCAGAGACCCTCTGCACCTGCTATACCTCGGGTGGAGGTCACAGGTAAGGATGAACAAAGAGCAGCGTGTGTGGTGTGTGCAGCGCCATAAATATGTAGGCCTACAGATATTCATTTGAATACTACCCTGCTCCAAATATGAAAATGTCCCAGAGCTATATGGTTGGACCTGATTGAACTCAGAACCTTGTCATGGGACTGTGTGTGTGTGCATGTGGGCGTGTGTGTGTGTGTGTGAGAGGGCACAAAGAGAGAGTCCAAAACCCAAAGTGTAAAACCTGTTTCAGTAAAGAACTGATGAGGAGGAGGATGAGGAGGGTGAGAGGGAGGAAGAGGAGGGAGGCCTCTCTCACTGTTGTTGGTTCAGGCAGGAAGTAAGCTGGCTACTATCAATGTCTGACCAAGACCACCATAGTGTGTGTGTGTGTGCGTGTTTGTTTTTTGAGCTATAGACAGACGAAGATAAAGAGTCAAAAAGACCATGGGCACTCGGCCTTGTGTATAAATGCTCGTGTATAAAGTCTAGTGGAAGGAGATGATATTTACAGAACAGTCTAGAGTATATGTGTGTGTATGTGTGGCTGTGTGTGTGTGTATGTGTGTGTGGCTGTGTGGCTGTGTGTGTGTGTATGTGTGTGCGGCTGTGTGTGTGTGTGTATGTGTGTGTGGGTATGTGTGTGGCTGTGTGTGTGGCTGTGTGTGTGGCTGTATGTGTGTGTGTATGTGTGTGTGGCTGTGTGTGTGGCTGTGTGGTGTGGCTGTATGTGTGTGTGGCTGTGTGTGTACGTGTGTGTGGCTGTGTGTGTGGCTGTATGTGTGTGTGGCTGTGTGTGTACGTGTGTGTGGCTGTGTGTGTGGCTGTATGTGTGTGTGGCTGTGTGTGTATGTGTGTGTGGCTGTGTGTGTGTGTGTGTGTGTGGCTGTGTGTGTGTGTGTGTGGCTGTGTGTGTGTGTGAAGCAGCAGAACTGAGCAGGAAGACGAATGGCCCACATGCCAAGTCATAGCAGCAGCACCCACAGAGGAACCACAAACCACAGGAGGCCTATTCTCAGGCCCTCAGACTAGCCCTTGAGGAGACTGTGTGTGTGTGTGTGTGACTACTTTCCTGGATATGGTCTTTGCACCTAGTGTGTGTATGTGTGTGTGTGTGTGTGGAACTAGGCTGGGGAGGTTGCTGTGTACACCTTTATAGGGTGTGTACTTACAAACCAGCTCCATTGGTCTGGGGATTTTCCCAGTGTCTCAAGGGTGACCAACTCAGTGGGGATCTGGACCCCTCCGGTCCAGTGAGGGTGTGTGTAGGGAAACAGGAAGTCACAGCTGTGCTCATCACCTCTTGTGTGTGTGATTTACATTGTTTCCATATCTCTCCTATTCCACTCATGGGCTCAGTATGGTGCTGCCTGCAGTTCCAACATCTCATACCAATACCATACATTTCCAGAGCTGTTAAAGGAGAGAGAGAGACAGAGAGAGGGAGAGAGACAGAGAGAGGGAGAGGAGGAGAGAGAGATGGAGGAGGAGAGGGAGAGAGAGAGAGAGGGAGAGAGAGATGGAGGAGGAGAGGGAAGGTGGTTTATAAGGGCTAGTTAACACCCTCTCTGTGGTCTCCTTCTGGAGAGCTTTGCTCTGTACACTCTACTGTGCTCTACTCTACTGTGCTCTACTCTACTGTGCTCTACTCTACTATGCTCTACTCTACTGTGCTCTACTCTACTGTGCTCTACTCTACTGTGCTCTACTCTACTGTGCTCTACTCTACTGTGCTCTACTCTACTGTGCTCTACTCTACTGTGCTCTACTCTACTGTGCTCTACTCTACTGTGCTCTACTCTACTCTACTGTGCTCTACTCTACTGTGCTCTACTCTACTGTGCTCTACTCTACTGTGCTCTACTCTACTGTGCTCTACTCTACTGTGCTCTACTCTACTGTGCTCTACTCTACTGTGCTCTACTCTACTGTGCTCTACTGTGCTCTACTCTACTGTGCTCTACTGTGCTCTACTCTACTGTGCTCTACTCTACTGTGCTCTACTCAGCTCCAATATTTTCAATTCTTATGGTCTCTGCTCTGCTCTACTCTAGTCTGCACTCCTGTATGAGAACTGGTTGTGAATCTGAATTCTCTGTGAGTGTTCCAGTATCACACATCCAGTTCCAGAGGAGGATCTATAAATGTAGTCTGGGTTTTAACAAGCGCTCTGCGTCTCTGGGCTCCACTAACACTGCCTGCCTTTGTTTTGGTTACAGATAAAATCACTGAGGGGAGACAAGACAAGAGATAGAGAGAGAGATCTCTCTTCTCATTTCTATTCTTTAGGCACTTGTATAGAAGGATGGGGAAGGAGGGAGAGTGGCGATTACAAGAAGGGTGTTTCGGTGAAGCAGTATTTATTTGTTCCAGCTGTTGTGTGATATATTCCAGTATTCCTTAATGGTTCTTCTTGACAATAGGCTTGCTGGTGTATCTCAATAGTGTCATTATCTGTTATAGTAATCCTGTCTCATTCTACTCTTCTCCCTGCTCCCCACCACACACACACACACACACACACACAAACAAACACCTCTTGAATGATTACTGTCTGAGCCTGTGCGGATATCGGCAAGGATGTGTGTGTGTGTGTGTGTGGGACAGTACCAGACATATGGAGTTGATCAGAGCACCCGGTGCTGATGTTTTCTTTGGGAATGTTGACAGCCTGACAGACAAGGCGCTCCAGTGACACCGAATCTCCCCTCTCTGGAGGAGGAGAGAGAGAGAGAGAGGGAGAGTAGAGAGGGGGGGAGAGAGAGAGGGGGAGAGAGACAGAGACAGAGAGAGGGAGAGAGAGAGTAGAGAGAGAGAGAGAGTGGGTGAGAGAGAGAGAGAGCATAGAACAACAGGAGAGGAGAGGAGGAGAAAGAAAAAAATGACATCACGGCTGTGACTGCCCCCTTTTCCCTTTTTCCTCTCTCTCTCTCTCTCTCTCTCTTCCACACTCTCCCTCTCTGCCCCCGCTCTCCTCCTCACACTTCTCCTCTCTCACACACACACACGCACTCAGAGGAACTTTTCTCTCCCTCTTTTTTTCAAATGATTTTGAGCTCGTGGTGGAAGAAGCATTAGGAGACAGACTGGCAGTGGGTGCAGAAGCGTCACAGACTGAGCCCTGAGACAAAACCACAGAAGAAGAAAGAGAGACAGTGAGTGAGAGAGAGAGATAGAAAGAAGGGAGAGAGAGAAAGAGAATAGACAGACAGATAAAACAGGTCAGGCAAATAGAAACCCTTAAAACCCTTTCTGATTCTGATAGATAGACAAGCAGACAGATATCTTGCTTCACACCTGAATCCAGGAGGCTTGAAAGATATCAGACACATCTGGATTGGAGGGATTGGAGAAGCGCACCCTCATCATCCTCACTGGAATTTAACAGATTTTCCTTTTGGGGGTTTTCATTCCTTGAATTTGGAACAATGCTGCTTATAAGGAAAAACGGGAGGACATAGGACACCTTCATCACCACCATTACCACACTCATCATCATTGCAGTTGGCATCTTGTCACTTTATTATAGAAGGACTGTTTGGGACTAGCGGCTAAAAAGGACTGTATCTGCTGGTGGCCACCATGTCTTCTCTGTGGAGGAGTTCCTCCGTGGTGCTGTGGACCTGGCTCTGGTGCTGCTGCCTGGTCCAGACGTCGTCTTCCTGGCCGTCTCTCCAGGGACAGCGGTCCCCCCAGTCCGTCCGCCCGGGGTCCCCGGCCCCCCTCAACCTGTCGGAGAGCGTGGAGAGCAAGGTGGAGCGCCTGGGCCTGGCCTTCAAGAAGAACGTGCGGGTCCTGCGGGAGAAGAGCGCTCGCCTCGACCTGGTCTTCCTCGTGGACGAGTCGTCCAGCGTGGGCGCCGACAACTTCCTGTCCGAGCTGCGCTTCGTCCGGAAGCTTCTGTCCGACTTCCCGGTGGCGGCGGAGAACACGCGCGTGGCTCTCGTCACCTTCTCGTCCAAGACCCACGTGGTGACGCGTGTCGATCACATCTCGGCGCCCAAGTCTCACCAGCACAAGTGTTCCCTGTTCAACCAGGAGATCCCGGCCATCACCTACCGAGGGGGAGGGACCTACACTAAAGGAGCCTTCCAGCGTGCAGCGGTGAGTGAGTGTGTGTGTGCGTGTTGAGATTGTGTGTGCTTTGAGATCGTGTGTGTGTGTGTGTTGAGATTGTGTGTGTGTGTGTGTGTGTGAGAGAGATCAGAAGCACTATTCAAGTGTCCAAGGCTATGTGTGGTTTTGAATATGACTGTCTGGTCTGAAAGGTACAGGACAATGAAAGTGTTGATATGGAATGTTTGCTTCAGTTCTCGTATGTGTGTGTATATATGTGTGTGTATATATATGTGTGTATATGTGTGTATGTGTGTGTGTGTACAGTAAGCTGTATATACAGTGTATCTCAATGGTAAGTCTGTGCTGTTCCATGTGTTTATGTTTGTGAAATGAATGTGTTTCCAAGATGGTTTGGCAGCAGTGTGTGCGGAGCAGTGTGTGTGGTTTTGTGAGATCAATGTAAGCGTGTGTGTGTGTGTGTGTGTCTGTGTGTGTATGTGTGTGTGTGTGTGTGTGTGTGTGTGTGTGTGTGTGTGTGTGTGTGTGTGTGTGTGTGTGTGTGTGTGTCTAAATGATATCCTGTGAGGGACATTCCTCTGTCCTCTAAATGACACACCAGGGTTTTTGGGGAGAAGTGATTGTGCCGGGAGGTGGTATACTTTCTAGTGATGAAAATACACACACACACACACACACACACACACACACAGATATATACAAAAATAAACACACACAAACACACACACTCTTGAAAACACAGGAGCACAGTGTGGGATGTGCTCATGCTCTATATCTTGAAATGAAAGATGCCATTTTTTTGGGGGGGTGAGGGGGGGTGTCAGTGATGCAGCGTGTACCCACAAACGTTCATCTGCTGACTCCCCCATCGTGACCTGAAGGCCCTTCTCTGTCATGATAAGAACCACGACTGGGTTGTACGCCGCCAGATTCAGGCCCGTCCATTTAGCCCAAACGCAGACAGAGGGGAAGGGAGGAAGCTTTTTATGTTTAGGACTAGGTTGCTTGAGGTCACAGGGGTTCAACTGGTAGCTAGCTCGTTTATGGTTTGTTGATGTGACACACAAACACACACACACACACCCTTCCTAACATGTGGTAGAATCCATCAGTCAAGTCCAACCAGCTGTACACACACACACACACACACACACCCACCCACACAAGAGCACAGAGAACAACACAATGTCAACTCCTACGTATGTACCCCCCAGTGAATATTTGGGATTTACACTATGTCCAATGGACTGTTGTCCACGACTGACCTCACAGTCTTAGTTTAGCCACATGGTCTGCTTTAGCATTGGTACCCTGCTTAGCACTTAGCCCCATGTGTTTCAGTGTTGTGAGCCTTAGCCTGAGGCTAGGCTTATGCTAACATGCTGACGCTAGCTCGTTTGGGTCTGTCAGATAAGAGCGTGGCTTGGCTCGAACGCAGCAGCAGCTAGCCTGCTATCAGGGGAATAGATTTCTCAGAACAGCATCTGTTCCTCTTATCACACCGCTAATAAACATTATGTTTGGGGAGATTTATCATGTGTAGTTGTAGATTGTCGGCCCGTGGATTATTTTTAGAAGAGTGATATGTCTCGGTCGGGTTTTATGTTTGCTTCTCATTTGACATATTTGGAGTTAAGCGGTTGTTAGAAAACCACTAATGTAGTGGAGCGTTTTGATTGGGTTACTGTAAGTCTTGTTTTTGTGGCTCTGAACTGTTGGCTATGAGTAATGGGACTGCAATCCTCTGACTACAGCCTCTGTGATGTGAAGGTGGACAGATAGCCTTATCTGATACGACTATCTGTGTAGAAAAGGCCTGTTTCCAGGAGTCTAACTTCCTATCGCCATTTAGACTCTCTTCCCATCTTCTTCTCTCCTCTTCTCTTCATCTACCCCAATTTAAGAGGAAATATAGAGGAAGGACCTTACAAAAAGTACTAGTTAGTAGGCGAGTTAGTAGGCCTGTTCTTCTGAGTTTCTGGCTCTTCTGGTGTGTCTCTGCAGGACACCTGGGGCGCTAATGTTACCGAGAATTGTGGTTGACGTAACAATAACGACTTATTTTATTCTCTTGGCTCTCGATCTGTTGTAAGTGCTGCAGAATGCTGGGATCCATTAAAGATACATTTTTCCGCCACTGGTGCATGTACAGACAGAGCTTTCCTCCAGGGCTCTCTCTCTCTCTCTCTCTCTCTCTCTCCCACTCTGACTCTCTCTATCTCTCTCTCATCTCTCTCTCTCTCTATCTCTCTCTCTCTCTCTCTCTCCTCTCTGTCTCTCTCTCTGTCTCTCTGTCTATCTCTGTCTCTCTGTCTCTCTGTCTCTCTGTCTCTCTGTCTCTCTCTCTCTCTCTCTCTCTCTCTCTCTCTCTCTCTCTCTCTCCCCTCTCTCGTCTGTCTCTCTCCTGTCTCTCTCTCTGTCTCTCTGTCTCTCTCTCTCTCTGTCTCTCCCCCCTCTCTCCTCTCTCTCTCCCCTCTCTCTCTCTCTCTCTCTTAACCTATCCTCTTCTCTTTTTGACAGCAGCCTACTGTGTACATAAAAACACATCCTTGTTGCAGTGTTACTTTAGTAGGTTCGAGAGGGGGATGTCGGGACGGTTTAGAGGGAGCGACCGTAATGTTACGATCATTTATCCGCTGCCTGGCTTCAAACGACCAGCGACCTCCGCCTCTCTCTCCTAACTGTGCCTTCTTGAGAGGATTTGACTTCTGGGTTGCCATGTTCTGGCAGAAATCCCCCTTCTCGAGCCTCGGCTTCAGCAGGTGCCAGAGACACACTTAAAATAACCGAATCTGGCGGCCCACTGTGTACGTTTGCTCTGATCGTTGCGTAACAGGAGAAAAATGAGAGAGCGGGAGAGAGAATAGAAAGAATGTTGCTGGTTTTCCGGAATACGTTTTTTGGGGGAATGTTTTTACCTGAATGGGGTTTGGTTGGGATCTGCTCACTTGAATCTGGGTCATAATGAAAAGATGACTGATTTAGTTCCTCTGTAAAGTGGCACTTCGAGGCAGCCATGTGGTGTGTATTTGAAGATAAGTGTGCGTGAATTAGCTTGGCAGGTGTGTCATTAACTCTTAACTTCCTCTGCTATGACATGTTCCAGAAATTCCTAATTCGATTCCCTTCTCCTGCCTCTCCTTTTCCGACATTGCAATCACATGCGTATTAAGAGAAACCCAAACATCAGGCACACACGTGTGCACACACACACACACACACACACGTGCACACACACACGTGTGCACACACACACGCGTGCACACGTGTGCACACACACATGCGTGCACACACACACGTGCACACACACACACAAACCTACTGGGGAAGTGCAGCTGCATGTCCTCAGACAGCTCAAATGGTCCATGCACCCTCTTTTTCCTACAGTGTGTGTTGTGTGTGTGTGTGTGTGTGTGTGTGTGTGTGTGTGTGTGTGTGCACGCGTGTGTGTGCGTGTGAGAGAGCAGCATATGGGGTATTGAGTTTTTTTTTATACAGTTATTTCGTAATAGCCCCCCCCCTTCCCCCACCCCTGTCATTCCCCCACCAGGTCAACCCTGGGTCTCACCCCAGACTGAGAATTCCAGAGATGTTGACCCCCACAGTGTTTATGAGCCCAATTACAGAGGACAAGAGAGAGGAGGGATTGCAGTCCCATTGCAGTCAAAATATGTGAGGTTGTGTTTCCAAACATCTGTTAATGGGCTGTTTAACAGGAAACCGTGAGGAGAAAATGTTTTCACGGCTCCATTTAAAGAGGTGTTGAGATATGGCGTCGAAAAAAACAAGCCATGTAGAAATCGTGCGGGAACGTCCATGTCACTCATGTTGGGAGATGTCAGAACACTGGTTTGTCTCGAAGATTCTTTTCGTGTCATCGTTGCGACGTCACGTCGGAATCTTGCGAAGGGAGCCCCCGGAACCAAGACGACAGCTCTCTCTAACGATGATGCGATAACTGCGTCATGGCAACCACATGAAGCTGTGTCTTTGGAACTTCCCCCCCACACTTCCCAACCGTCAGCCTAGAGTACAGCCGCTTCAACGAGATTGCTTTTTTCGCCACAGTATTTCTCATTGATTCTCATCTTGCTGTCCGAACATGGGAGGTTTTTGTGGGCTCCAACCCTGGAATCCGGGCGTGCTGGGTGTGTGGAGCAGGGAGCCCAGCAGGAGGTCTCTCTCCTGGGCCCAGCAGCAGGCTTCTCCCCTGGAGCCCAGCAGGAGGTCTCTCCCCTGGAGCCCAGCAGGAGGTCTCTCTCCTGGGCCCAGCAGCAGGTCTCTTCCCTGGGCCCTGGAGCTCCTAACTGCCTGGATGCAGACTGGCTCCTGGTCGTTCGCTAACAACAGAGCTCTGATCATTGGGAACTTACAAATAAATCTCACAGGTTTATTTTGGCAGCGTGTTCAGAGTATGACTCGGTTTCTTTGGGTAGATTTAGATCAGTCTGACTTGCGGGGAGGGTTGGTGATTTGAAGGGTAAAACTAACACCTCCTTTATGGATGGGATAAATCAAAGTGTTCCACGCGATTAGAAGTGGGGGGAAAAGGAGAGGGTCGAGAGAGGGGAAAGAGAGGGAAAAGAGAGGGAAAAGAGAGGGTCGAGAGAGGGGAAAGAGAGGGTCGAGAGAGGGGAAAGAGAGTGATAGAGAGCCATCGGAAAACCGGGGGTGTCAGCTGCTAACATGGATGGATGAGGGGGAGGAAGTGGAAGAGAGGAGTGGGGGAGAAGGAGAGGTCGAGAGAAATTGAGAGGCGGTTGGAAGTGGAGAAATGCGAGCTCTTTGGTCTGGCCCTCTGATAAGAACTGCTAAGGTTAGCGTCTCCTCTGCTGAGCCCAGCTCTACCCTCCTCTCTCTCTCTCTTTCTCTGTCACTGTCACTGTCTCTCTCTCTCTCTCTCTCTCTCTCTCTCTCTCTCTCTCTCTCTTTAACAGAGATTGATGAGGACACAGTCTCCCGGCCAGACCTAGATAAGACACAGACAGGAATGTCTTTTATAAAAACTCCAACCCGTGAAGACACAGTACCAGAGCTGTGCGTGTGCCTCTGCTCTGTAATAACACACTTTCATGTTCCTGACTCGGTTACCTATGACTCCGTTTCCCCCGGTGAGATATTTCCTTTCTTATTCACCCGTTGAACCGACTGACAACACTAATGTGTTTGGGCTCTCGGTAAGAGTCTCCATAGCTTACTGTAGTTTCCTAACTCAACTGTGCTACTTGAGGAGAGAGGGGGGGGGGAAGAAAGGATGACATAGGTAAAGAAATTATGGGATGGAAAGTCTTAGTACAATCCCACCTCCTCCACATTATTTTCCCACTGACATTCTCACAGTATACATTCTCTGGGAACAGACAGCATTGTACAGTGCCATTGGCCCTGCTGGTGTGTGGCCCTGCCAACCTGTCTCTCTCTAGGACCCAGGTGACTCAGAGTGTCCGGGGGAAGACGTCCAGGCGAAATGTCTCACCTCCTGGGCGGATTTAGAAGGAAACTAGAATGGGAAATAGAAAGCACTGATGGGAGTCTTCAGGGCATGTTTCTGGAGAGCACCTGTCATCACTGATGCTGCAAGGAGATGACCCCTAAGACTGAGAGGTCTGTTGTTATGGGTAACTGCTGAGAGATGCATGGCAGGTACACACACACACCACACACACACACACACACACACACCACACACACTTACAACACACACAGTGGGTCAGATGAGAGAGAGAGAGAGAGGGTGAAAGAGAGAGAATGGAGAGAGAGAGGAGTAGAGAAAGAGAGAGGAGTAGAGAGAGAGAGGAGCAGAACGAGAGAGAGAGAGAGAGAGAGAGAGAGAGAGTACAGTACAGTAGAGATGGACGGTGTATAATGGTCTGTTACTTTGTCCCTGTCTGTTACAGCACCTATGTGACTCTTTAGGATGTTATGATTGGTGGTGATATGCGGCCAGCAACATGCTATCGATGGCGAGTGTGTGTATGTGAGTGTTTAAGTGGCGTACTGGGCTGTGTTAGCATGACTGGGTGTTGACTTACCCTTGGCTGGAGGATGAGTTGTTAACAGGCTGTTCTAAATGTGCCCTGGAGGACCCCGTGTCTAGTCAGGCAGCTGTGTGTGTGTGTGTGTGTGTGTGTGAGAGTAGATAAGTATGTACAACATGTTTGTGTGTTGTTTGTGGAGGTTGCGCGTCTCCAAGTTGGCGTGAAACTAGCTGTGGTCTGTTCTAGCTAGCTCTCTTCCTACAGCAACACTGACTCTAGTGGAAAGAGCAGTGGATCTGTGTACTAGAGATGGAAAACACACCCCAGAACCAAGAACCTGGACCAGAACCTGCATAGCTACGGACCACAGTCACCGGTCCAATCTACTGGCACGCGTTTCTCACCAGTGGTTGTACGGTTCTGAATGTACCACTTCATACTTATCATTCTCGATCTGTGACGCAGTTGTTGAATTTAAATTCAGTGTGTGTGTGCAATTGCTGTGTGTGTGTGTGTGGGGTGGTGTGGATTGGGACTGAAGCCCAGGATGTGCAGTAATTTGTTTGTGTTTGTGGTCGTCATGTATGTCAACACAACATCGGCTCCATTCCTCCCTGTGTTCCCTGGTCTCTCTCTCTCCGTGGGTCAGAACTCAGAGTCTGGTTAGCCAGACCTCTCTGCTCCCTGCTCCCTGCTCCCTGGTGCCTGGTTCCTGGTTCCTGGTTCCTGCACCCTGCTCCCTTGTCCCTGGTCCCTGCTCCTGACCACAGAGAAATCACTGCAGACCTGCAGACACTCAACTAAGGTCTTCACCACAGTACAACAGGCAGCTCCCACTCAGGTTCAAAGAGAAAAGATACATGATACTGCTGACACCAGGGTGTGTGTGTGTTGGCGTGTGTGTGTTGTTGTGTGTGTGTGTTTTTTTCATATCTGTCAGTGAGTTTCAGTTTTAGTGTGTGTTTGTGTGTGTCAGAGAGATCTGATAAGAGCAGTCCAGGAGGTTGATACTCTGGCGGCAGGCTGGGAGATCAGGGAGGTGACGTCTGAGGAGAGGAACCAGCCGTGTCAACAGTCAGGAGCCCGGCTCAGTGTGAACTCAGACTGGAAGAGCCTCACATTGAGCCCGGCTCAGTGTGAACTCAGACTGGAAGAGCCTCACATTGAGCCCGGCTCAGTGTGAACTCAGACTGGAAGAGCCCCACATTGAGCCTGGCTCAGTGTGAACTCGGACTGGAAGAGCCTCACATTGAGCCCGGCTCAGTGTGAACTCAGACTGGAAGAGCCTCACATTGAGCCCGGCTCAGTGTGAACTCAGACTGGAAGAGCCTCACATTGAGCCTGGCTCAGTGTAAACTCAGACTGGAAGAGCCTCACATTGAGCCCGGCTCAGTGTGAACTCAGAGCCTCACCATGAAGCAGTATAGGTCGTGGCGGTGGATCCCTGGGGGGGGGACATTGAAGTTAAACGAAGCCTCATTCAATGTTACTCTTTACTCAGTGGTACTGAATGGGACTCAGTGGTACTCAATGTTACACAGGGGTACTCAATGTTACACAGGGGTACTCAATGTTACACAGAGGTACTCAATGTTACACAGGGGTACTCAATGTTACACAGGGGTACTGAATGTTACACAGGGGTACTGAATGTAACACAGGGGTACTCAATGTTACACAGGGGTACTCAATGGTACACAGGGGTACTCAATGTTACACAGGGGTACTCAATGTTACACAGGGATACTCAATGTTACACAGGGGTACTCAATGTTACACAGGGGTACTCAATGTTACACAGGGGTACTCAATGTTACACAGGGGTACTCAATGGTACTCAAAGTCACTCAAAGTTACTCAGAGTTATTATTCAATGCTTAACTTTGTAAAAGCGCAGGGATAACTGTTGGCTGTAGAGTAGTTCTGCCTAGTCACTTGTTATGTTAAAAGTTCTGCCTGCCTGTAATAAGCTGGTATGTGTGTGTTTGTTGTGGCTCACAGGACGTGCCCCAGGGATGAGTGTGTTTGTTGTGGCTCACAGGACGTGCCCCAGGGATGAGTGTGTTTGTTGTGGCTCACAGGACGTGCCCCAGGGATGAGTGTGTTTGTTGTGGCTCACAGGACGTGCCCCAGGGATGAGTGTGCCAGGGTTGGACTCGCTGCAGTAATTAGCCCTTCTGTTGTGTTTTCTGCCTCAATAAAACCTCATTCCTGGAGAGGCCAAAAAACTTTCACTTTCTCCCCTCCCCTTTCTTTTCTCTCTCTACTCTGTTCCTCCTCTCTCTCTCTCTCCTCTCCTCTCTCTCCTCCCTCCCTCTCTCTCCTCTCTCTCTCCTCTCGTCTCCTCTCTCTCTCTCTCCTCTCTCCTCTCTCTCTCTCTCTCTCTCGCCTTCTCTCTGGTTTTCTGGCAGGGAGCAGGTCTGTCAGGACGTGATACAGATCACTCTAACCCTTCAGGTCCTTTAAAGGAAAAACAAAAGAACACAATTATAATCAGCCCGGTTTCAAGATACCCAAACACAGGGAGATGTTGTTGCCCGCAACGGAATGTTTGTATTGCTTTGTTCTCGTTCTCTATGAATTCAAATGTTCTGTCCAGCTTTGCCTTAGGAGCAATAAACTCCATCGAGCTCTTCGCCCGGCGATCCTGAACAGGTCTTGTACGAGGGTCCTAGAACTTGGAACGATGAATTATAGATGAAAACTCTCACAATTAGCTTCTGGATACGTTTAGTGCCCTCCGTTCACGTCATTTTAAGAAATCTGTTGACGCACGTAACCATAATAAGGGTTATCTTACCATACTAAACATCAGTCTCCATCACAGACAGACGAGTAAGTACCCTGGCCTGGCCTGGGAGACTTCCCTGCTGACGCACCACGCAGAGCCAACAAACACAGAGGCCAGGCCCGTTCATCTGGAGAGACAGAGAGAGAGACAGAGAGAGAGGGTGAGGGATGGGGGGAGAGGTGAGGGATGGGGGGAGAGTGGGGGAGTGAACGAGAGGGGGAGACGGGGAGAGAGAAAGAAGAAATGGGCGGATGGAGAGAGTGAGAGAGGAGGGAGAGAAAGAGAGAGACATGGGGGAGAGAGAAAGAGGGAGACATTGGGGGGAGAGAGAAAGAGAGACATGGGGGGGAGAGAGAGAGAGCGAGACCCATGGAGAGAGATGAGAGAGACATGGGGGGGAGATATAGAGAGACATGGGTTTTGTAGAGATCTATAGATCCATTGGTGTAGAGAGTAGATGACATGGGGTAGATAGCTGAAGAGATCCATGTGGGGAGAGTTTTGTACTGGTAGAATAAGAGTAAGACCGAGGGTGACGACACGGCAGAGGGAGAGGAGAGAGACGGACAGAACAGAAGAGAGGGAGAGGAGAGAGATACGGACAGAAGAGAGGGAGAGGAGAGAGACGGACAGACAGAAGAGAGGGAGGAAACGGCACGTCGAGCCAGTAGAGGAAGGCGAGCGTGTCCGTTTTCGTAGCATGGTTTCAATCAGGTCCAGATGAGGTGGACGAGCCGGGCTGCGGGCCCGTGTTGCTGGAGGAGGGTCAGGAGAGTTAAGCCTCCAGTGATCCAGCCTGGACTCTCCACAGACGAGGCCCCGCAGACTGACTAGATCTCAGTACTGGAGGGATCAGGCCTGAGCCTCCCTGGATCAACCTCCTCCTGTACGCACTCCCTCTGGGATCCTGTGGGTCTGTTTTTCTGAGCTGGATTAAGTCTGAGCTACGTGGTTTCGCTTCACATAATGAGTAGTTTTCC
>CAEFZP010001978.1:0-15795 GCA_903064625.1 Mallotus villosus | reverse complement strand
AGAGAGAGAGGGGGTAACGTAAGTAATTCTGACCGATAACTGACGCTGTGAGAGGGAAAGAATGAAAGAAAGGAGAGGAGAGAAGGAGAGAGGAGAGAGAGAGAGAGAGAGAGAAGGAGAGAGAGAATGAAAAGTGGTAGGTAATTTAGGCCCTATACTCGATAAAGACCCCTTTAAAAACGATTTCATTTCCTCTGCAAACCCAGTAATGGTGTTTCTGTTCTCACACTGCTAAAACCGTAAAGTATGATGCACCAACACACACCCTCACACACACCCTCTCACACACACACAGTCTATCTCACACACACTTATCCACAACACACACACTCTTACTTACACACACACACACTGTTTTATCACTTATCATTTATTTTAAGTTTTATCACACGTTCACTCATGCTCCCTCGTTCATACCCGTAAAGCCTGGGGCTTTTTAGAACTACACACACACACACACACGCACGCACACAACACACACACACAACACAACCACACACACACACACACACACACACACACACACAATGTGGATTGCTAGGTATTAAAACATTGATCATTCACACTTTTATGGTATGATGTGAACACATCAAAAGTTAAAACCAGAGTACGTGTGTGCATGTGTATGTTGTGTGTGTGTGTGTGTGTGTGTATTGGTGTGCGTGTCAGATCTATGTCTGAATATACTACATGTGGGTAAGAGTGGGCTCACATTGATTCTGCCAATCAACAGATCGATGAAGAATAGGGTGCTACACATGTCAACCAGCTAGGACACATGTTGAGTTTGTGTATGTGTGTGTGAGAGAGAGAGAGAGAGAGGAGAGAGATAGAGAGAGAGAGAGAGAGGGAGATTATGCATGTAGTATTATGCATGTTAGTATTGTGCATGTTAGTATTATTATGACCAACGAGCCAGAGGCTACACCAGCCGTCTGCTGTTTACCCTTCTAAATGTCAGGGTCAACCCTCTCTCTCCACACACACACACACACACACACACACACACCCGCGCGCAGCGCACACACAAACACACACAAACACACACGCGCGAGCGCGCACACAACACACACAAACAACACACACAAACAAACACACAACACGCTGCGCGCACACACACACACACACACACACACACAACACACGCGCGCACACACACACACACACACACTCGCTCAACACACACACACACAACACACGCTCGCACACACACACCACACACACACACACACACACCTCGCTCACACACACACACACACACACACACTCTCTCACACACACACACACACACACACACACCCCTCTCTCACACACACACACACACACACACCACACATATGCATGTTAGTACACACACGTACACATTCTATCACACTGGCACATCAAAAGAAAATCAAATGCTCATACACACACACACACACACACCTCTTAAGGACAGCGATGGCATTAGCTGCACTTAAAGGACGACGGTCCCTCAAGATCCACAAGTCTGTCAATCCCATTATCTCTACTACACCCTCGGGCTCAGTGTGTGTGTGTGTGAGAGTGTGTGTGTGTATGTGTGTGTGTGTGTGTGTAAGTGTGTGTGTGAGTGTGTCTATGACAATGTCTCTCACCCTGTCCTACCACTAAGACCCTCCTGGATCAGGGAAACCAGTGACTGTGGTAGAGGCCCAAGGCCAGACAGGGTCCTGGAGTTTGTAGTGACCCCCAGGGGAGTGCTTGAGAGTGGGGGAGGATCTGGTTAAGTGTCCCCATGCCTCTGGGCATGTGCCATAGCCTCCCTCCCCGGAGGACAAAATCACAGTTTCTAATTGGTCCAGATGGTGCAGAGTGAGCAGCCAAGGAAAGTGTCTCGATCTCGACACACACACACACACCCACGCACAAAAACATATTTTTGTACAACAAAGTTGCACATTTTACTTGGCCCAGCTTGAGACTGGCGTGCTCAACATGAATTATATTTCAGGACCCGGGACAGCTGCCTAAAGCGATGAAAACATCACCCTTCAGCACCGAGGACAGCTCCTCAGTGTTTACTCCGACACTGCAGTAAGAACCGTCTGATCTATGCGCACACACGCAAACACACCCACACCACACAAACAGACACACACACGCACACACCCACAACACACAAACAGACACACACACGCAAACCCACACACACCACACGCAAACACACCCACACCACACAAACAAACAAACACACACACAGTCAAAACAGGTAGATATCAGTGACAAATCACACTTCTTCATCGCCTCCATGTGCGTCAGGATAACACTTGTTGTGTCGCTGTCCTCGTTGCCGCGGGCGTCGTCTTTATCGTGTCTGCCCGTCAAGTTGTTTATCTATTCCACGTTCCGGTGACTGACAGGAGAGGGATAGCCTGTCTGTGAGTGGCCTTACTGTCCAGTCACGTCTCCCTGTGTGTGTGCGTGTGTGTGTGTGTGTGTGTGTGTGTGAGTGTGTGTGTGAGTGGCCTTACTGTCCAGTCACGTCTCCCTGTGTGTGGGTGTGTGGTGTGAGTGGCCTTACTGTCCAGTCACGTCTCCCTGTGTGTGGTGTGTGTGTGTGTGTGAGTGGTGATGTCGTAGTGTCCCTGTGTGTGTGTGTGGTGTGTGTGTGTGTGTGTGTGTGTGTGTGTGTGTGTGAGTGGCCTTACTGTCCAGTCACGTCTCCCTGTGTGTGTGTGTGTGTGTGTGTGTGTGTGTGAGTGGCCTTACTGTCCAGTCACGTCTCCCTGTGTGTGCGTGTGTGTGTGTGTGTGTGGTGTGTGTGTGTGTGTGTGTGTGAGTGGCCTTACTGTCCAGTCACGTCTCCCTGTGTGTGCGTGTGTGTGTGTGTGTGTGGTGTGTGGTGTGTGTGAGTGGCCTTACTGTCCAGTCACGTCTCCCTGCCTGGCTCTCACATGCTAACAAGGACTTCTGTTCTGCTGCCCATCACACACACACACCTACATACGCACAAACATACACACCTTGATATACAGAGACAACAAACACCTACGTACACACAAACACACAGACACACAAACAACACACTCACCTATGTACACACAAACATACACAACACACTCACCTATATACACACAGACACACACACGTACACCCTCTCACGGGCTAAGGCCAAGGAGAAGGATGTTTTCTATAGAGGGGCAATCACTGTGGTCATACTGGCCTGTCTGCCTCGGACCAGTCTCATGCTTAATGCAACAAGTTTCTCACACTCACACACACACACGCACACACACGGGGTATGTATGAAGGGTAAAGGAGGTAAGACATGTAACAGTACATCTTTAAAAGTTTTAAAAAGTTTCACTCAAGAAACAGAGATGGAGCTAGAGCAGATGAACAACACTGTTCAATAAAACTCTCTCAATCTCAACTCTCTCTCTGTCTGCATCTCAGCAATCTGTTACTTCTCTCTCTGTCTCTCCTATCTGTCTTGCTCTCTCTCTCAATCTGTCTTCTCTCTATGTATCTCCTTCTCTATCTGGAACTCGATCTATCAAGGGTGCGTTCTATCTAGGTAGCTCCGATGCTAGCGATGATGAGAGTCTAGAGGTAAATCTGTCGTTGATCTACAAATCTCTAACGCTATCTCTACTGATCGAGCTCGTAACATGAATTAGATGTGTCAAGTGTCCTCGTTATGGATGTGTAGCGATAGTAGAGAATGAAAAGCAGCGCATGTCATGCTAGCTAGAGAGTAGCTGAGAGAGCGAGATCTCTATCTCTCTATCGCGATATATGATAGTCGCCAGTCTCTCTCTCTCTCTCTCTCGCCTCTCTCTCCTCTCTCTCCTCTTCTCCTCCATCTCTCTCTTCTGTGTCTCTCTCTCTCCCTCCCCCTCTCTCCCTCCTTCCCCTTCAGCTGTCAGACACATCTGTGAGCGAGGCCTGAGCCAAGGTATCAAGCGTAGCTGTGGTGTATTTATATCACTGATTTGGCAAGAAGTCTCACACAGGCTGAACTGGAGCATGGAGCTTCAGACACAACACACACACACACACATATATAAACACACACACACACACATATACACACAGATTCAGACAATCTGAGAGGCTCATTCAGACACCAACAGGGCTTTGCTGAAGAACCACCCTTGCTGCTCACTTCAGTTATTTGCCACGCCCGCACACACACACACCACACACACCACACACACACACACACACAACACACACACACACACCACAGCATCTGTTTCTGATGGTGTATTACGGTAATGCGAGGAGAGGCAAGCGTGAGTAGACATAATCAGAGAGGAGTGAGGGGAAGGAGGGAGAGGAGAGGAGGAGAGGAGAGGAGGAGAGAGGCGGTAAATGAAGTCAGAAGGTGAAGGAGAGAAATGCAGGAGGATAAACAAGAGGGGACCCCCTAAGCTGTGGAAGGTTCGTTTCACCGCCGCCGTAACTCCACTCCCAGGGTTCTGACCTCTTCCGATGCCGCCCCTCTTCATAACAGTCCTCCGCGTTCCGGAGCCCTGGAGAGAGTGTTCTAGAACGTTCCCGCGTGGCGTCGAGGGCTCCATATCACACGCCCCGCGGGGCTCAGAGAGGCTGTCAACTGTCTGTCAGCAGCCGGTCAGCGTGTCAGCAGCCGGTCAGCGTGTGAACGCCCCTGCTAGGAGGCTGAGCGGCGTTCTCACACGCCCACACACACAGCCCGTCACCTTCAGAGCCACGACGACCCACACTGTGGTCAAAGAGCTGGCCGCCACCAGAACTAACGTCTCAGATTAACAGATCTATAAACTCATGCTGACCTTCCCAGCGCTGGGTATGAACAAATCCACATGAGACAGAGACTGTGCTAACAGTTTATCTGATCACCATAGTTAGAGGCACATCCATAATATATGAAGATCGCCAGCGCACAACATGTGGCCTGTATGCTGACAGACATGAAGCTGAATAGTAAACACACACATCTCCCCCCGGATCTACTGCCATCCTAACCGCCGAGGGAAGCATTCTGGAATGTTGCAGCTCATTCCAGCACCATGGACAGCGTTCCAGAATGGAGCAGCACATTCCAGCACCATGGACAGCGTTCCAGAATGTCGCAGCACATTCCAGCACCATGGACAACGTTCCAGAAGGTAGCAGCACATTCCAGCACCATGGACAACGTTCCAGAAGGGAGCAGCACATTCCAGAACCACGGACAGACACCATTATGAAACGCATCTGTTGCCTCCAGCACAAGGGACAGGGTTCCGGAACGTATCTGTCACATGTCATGTTCTCGTCTTTGTGTGTCTTTGCCAGTAGGGAGATGGTCCGAGGAAGCAAGGAGAGGACTATTGAGATGCACCCCATGGTGTAAGCAGGTAAGACCCTTCCCCTGAGGAGACCACACATCCACATCGAGACAGAAATGAAAGAGACCCCGCCACTAAGAGACGCACAGAAATGCACACCGAGGAGGTTGATGATTACAATACATCGTGATTATTTCTTTGTGTGTGTGTGTGTGTCAATGTCCCTCTCAAGACAATGCCACTTTCCTCATTTACTGCCAACTAAAAGGCTTGTCGATTTCCCAATGATATCCATGCTGCTTAACACACACACACACACACAGACTTCCTCTCTCTCCCTCTCTCTGCCTCTCTCTTTATCTCTCCCTCTCTCTCACACACATACTTTCTCTCTGTGTCTCTCTCTGTCACTCACAAACAAAAACACACAGACACACACACACACACACAGACACACACACACCGACACACACACACACAGACACACACAAACACACACCACACACACCGACACACACAAACACACACACACACACACAAACACACAACACACACACACTGTATCAGTCCCCTGGTCTCTCTCTGTCGTCACTTCAACTCTACCCTCACTAAATCTGTCACAATCTCGCACATATCATCCCGTTACCAACGGCGACGATCTACCCCCACCTCGGCCTTGCTCTGTCCCTCCCCCTCCCTCCCCTTACCCCCCCCCCTGCAGCTGCCTCTCACTGGTGTCAATCAGAGCTCTGTGTACGTCTGAATTTCATTGTGATGAAATCAATAGTTGTTACAACCGAACCACTCACAGTGCTCTGCTGCTCCACAGAACCATGGCTGGTGTGATCCAGGGAGAGACAGAACATAGAGAGATGAGAGAGAGGGGGAGGAGCTAAGGATGAGAGAGAGGAGGCAGATGAGAGATGGAGAGGTGAGATAGATGGGGGGTGAGAGAGGGGGGGAGAGAGATAGAGGTGTAGATAAAATGGGGGGGTGAGAGAGAGGGAGGGATAGAACGAGGGGGGGGGAGAGAAAGGAAGATAGACTACTTACATCAACCATAACTTATCTTACTGTTGTTAGGTGATTGTAGCAAGACTGCAATCAGTCAACTTTACTGTAACATACCTGTCAAGCTGAAGTCAAAGATTGGTTGATATAAATCGCAAACGCACACGCGCTCACACGCGCACACACACTTGTGTGGCAGTTCCCAGTTTCCTCATCAACCCCCTGTTGATAAATTACAGCAATTAGAAAACACACTCACACATACGTACACACACACCAGACATACCACACACACACACACACACGCACACCACACACACCACACACACCACACACACCTCACACCACACACACCACCACACACACCACCCACACCACACACCCACAAACACCACACACCTCACACACCACGCCACACATACCACGCTAAAACACATACCACACACACCCCCCCCACCACACACACCAGACACACCACACACACCCATACACACCAGACACCACACACACGCCACACACACCACGCCACACATACCACCCTCAACACCACACACACACCTCACACCACACACACCACACACCACACACACCACCCCACACACACCACGCCACACACACCACACACCTACACCACACTCTCTAGTTTCCTGCACTGTCCCCAGCTGTACCAAGCATTCTCCCCTCCACACACAGCCATGGGATCCTTCCGGAAGATGCTATCACACATCGTTTGTCACCAGACAACCGTAACCGCCAAGGTCACTTCACTGTACTCTACTGTTCCCCTGACAATGAACCACTTTCCCTTTCAACTTTCAGAAGGTTCTAGAACACATCCCCCACCCCACCCATCCTTCCGACAGGTTAATGAAAAGGTTTCTGACGCACAGCGGTCGAGTCTCGTAGAAGAGCGCTAAAAAGCTCACTCAGTCGACACGGGCTGCATTGTTACTAACACGAATGAGTTGTGAATCACAGGGACACTCACAATGTGGATTGTGGTTGACGTTGACAGGTAAGAGTGTCTACCAGTCTGGGGGAGAGAGAGAGTGAAGGGAGCACGGAGCAGACGAAGGGAGAGGAAGAGAGCAGCGGAGCAGACGAAGGGAGAGGAAGAGAGCACGGAGCAGACGAAGGGAGAGGAAGAGAGCACGGAGCAGACGAAGGGAGAGGAAGAGAGCACGGAGCAGACGAAGGGAGAGGAAGAGAGCAGGGAGCAGACGAAGGGAGAGGAAGAGAGCATGGAGCAGACGAAGGGAGAGGAAGAGAGCGTGGAGCAGACGAAGGGAGAGGAAGAGAGCACGGAGCAGACGAAGGGAGAGGAAGAGAGCACGGAGCGAGACGAAGGGAGAGGAAGAGAGCACGGAGCAGACGAAGGGAGAGGAAGAGAGCATGGAGCAGACGAAGGGAGAGGAAGAGAGCGTGGAGCAGACGATGGGAGAGGAAGAGCGAGCACGGAGAGACAGACGAAGGGAGAGGAAGAGAGCAAGGCCGGTCTGAGTGAAGCATCGTGTAGCAGAGTTACCTGGCCCAATTTGGCGTTATAAACGCTCGCGAGCGGCCTTTTGCGAGGTAAAAACACCATCCATTATTTACCTGCTCCAGGGCGGCTCCGCGGCTCAGAGAACCCCTCCGACGGGCCTCGGACGAGGCTTTCAGCATCGCCCCCTCACCGCGGGGGGGTGGGGAGAGACATGGTTACCTGTGAAGGCGCCTCAGTGGGGGGGGCGGGGGGACCACTTAGTGTGGAAGTGGTGGGAACAGATTTTAGGAGCGTGTGTGAGTGTGTGTGTGGTGTGTAGTGAAGGAGGGAGGGGGAGGTTGTTTAACTTCAGGGCAGATATTGAGGAATGTGTTCAAAGGAAGAAAAAACTCACTTCTCCCTTAAGTGATAAATGTCTTCTTGATGTTTTTGAGGAGGGAGTTAAGAGTTCATATGTGGAGTGTTCCTCCCTCCTCTCCTCTCTTCTCCTCCTCCTCCTCTCCTCCTCCTCTCCTCCTCCTCTCCTCCTCCTCTCCTCCTCCTCTCCTCTCCTCCTCTACTCCTCTCCTCCTCCTCCTCTCCTCTCCTCCTCCTCTCCTCCTCTCCTTTCCTCCTCTCCTTCTGTCCTTCCCTGCTGACTTCCACTGTCCACCCACTTCCTTCAAAACCACCAGATCACCATGACAACTACTTGACTTTGACTTTTCCAGCGTGTTTGTTTTTAATTCACTTCATGAAGTACATGAGGAAATTAACAGGAGGAGGAGAGGTGAGAGGAGGTGAGGAGAGGAGGTGAAGAGAGAGGAGAGGAGAGGAGAGGAGAGGAGAGGAGAGGAGAGGAGAGGAGAGGAGAGGAGAGGAGAGGAGAGGAGAGGAGAGGAGAGGAGAGGAGAGGAGAGGAGAGGAGAGGAGAGGAGAGGAGAGGAGAGGAGAGGAGAGGAGAGGAGAGGAGAGGAGAGGAGAGGAGAGGAGAGGAAGAGAAAGAAATGGGAGAAGGGGGAAAGAAGGAGAGACAGAGAAACAAAGAGAGAGAAGCGGACAATGATAAAGATGTACACAGTGATAAATGGGACTGGGGTGAGAGGCACAGGGCAGAGACGGGCAAGATTGTGGGGTGGTATGGGTGTGGTGGGGTGTGTGTGTGTGTGTGGGTGTGTGGTGTGTGTGTGTGTGGTTTGGTGTGTGTGTGTGTGTGTGTGGGTGTGACGTGCGTTTTGACTGCATTTTCTTCACACCCAAATTCTCGGTGGCAAACTCGCTCTCAGACATTCTCACACACACTCTCGCACGCACGTACACACACACACACGCTTTCACACACAAACAGCATCATAAGCAGGCTCCCTCACGCAGAGGCAAACTAACACTGAGCACTTGAAGGACGAGTGGAGAATGACTGGATGCACAAGGTCACAGAGGAACTAACTTGACGTAAACTGCAGTTATTAATAGATGAATGTGTCAGACACATACAGTGGGCCTGTCAGACCACATAGCTGTCTGTCAGACCACCAGGCTGCCTGTCTGTTGGTTTGGTCTGTCTGTTAGTTGGAGGGTCTGTCTGTCTGTCTGTCTGTCTGTTAGTTGCTGCGCCTGTCTGTCTGTCTGTCTGTCTGTCTGTCTGTCTGTCTGTCTGTTAGTTGGTGCACCTGTCTGTCCGTCTGTCTGTCTGTTGTCTGTCTGTCTGTCTGTCTGTCTGTCTGTCTGTCTGTCTGTCTGTCTGTTAGTTGGTGCACCTGTCTGTCTGTCTGTCTGTCTGTCTGTCTGTCTGTCTGTTAGTTGGTGCGCCTGTCTGTCTGTCTGTCTGTTAGTTGCTGCGCTTGTCTGTCTGTCTGGCTGGCTGTTAGTTGGTGCGCTTGTCTGTCTGTCTGGCGATGTGTCCCTGGTCTCTGATCAGATCACTAGTCTTTCCATTACTCTCTCTGACCCAACATCCAGTCTGCTGTAATAACATCATTACTGACTTCAGGGCTTCAGTGAAGGAGATGCTGTTTAGAAGAGCACCTTTACACACAGAGATTCTGCACACACACACACACATCTTCCTGCCCTCCTGGCCAGGGTATTGACATCTCTCTCACACACCACACACACACACACACACACACACACACACGCCGTGGGGAATGCACGGGCTGCAGTGTGGATGTAACTCAAAGGCAGGGTGTGTTCGACACTGCCCTTAATGAGGACCAGGTCACAGGCTGGGTGAGTCATTCTAATAACCTGGAACTAGGAAACGGCTGGTGGAGCAACACATAGATCTCATTAGGGAGGGGAGGGAGGAAGGAAGGAAGGAAGGAAGGAAGGAAGGGAAGGAAGGAAGGGAAGGAAGGAAGGAAGGAAGGACAGGAAGGAAGGAAGGGAAGGAAGGAAGGAAGGAAGGAAGGAAGGAAGGAAGGAAGGAGAGGAAGGAAGGATACAGCTTAACACTGACCCAGCATATCTCAGGACCAAGCCCGGTTACAGCTCAACATTGCAATCACTGCTAAACAACATGCTGACAAACAGTGCATCGTTTTGGGAGCGAGAGAGAAGCCATCTATCAAATGAAATCAAAACATTATTTAGTGTCCGTTGGTCTGCTTGTCATATCACATCAGTCAATGTTCCTCACGGCGCTGCTGTCGTCCGTCATGTCTAAACGGTGGCCAGCCCCCGGTAATAACGCAAGGGTATTAACCGGGTGAGCTGCCGGTGTTCCCGCTGGCCAGATGGGGCGATCCGGTCTTTATCAGTATTCCGCGGTAATCTCTCTCTGTCGGTTAGATGACAGCGCGAGTCAAAGCGGGGATCCCGGGTTTCAGCCGTCACTGCGCATTTGCGGGGTTATAAATCAAGAGATGAGCACGGGCTAGAGCCTGTACCACCCGTGTCTCGTGGCGTGTAGCCTTCCCCATCGCTCTCTCGCTCTCTCTCTCTGTTTCGCACAGACACACACACACACACTCACTCGCACACACATGGGCTCATATAGCACAGACTGTCATTACAGTATAGCCACAGCTGAATTAGCCTATAGTCTGAAATCAATCAGAAATTATCAGAAGGATGTACACACTATTACAAAAGAAATCGTTGAGCTTTATTATAACTAAAGCATGTGTTCAGTTTAGGCTATAGGAGAAAAGACACGCGTCACGTCGATCACAAACAAACACACACTCTATAACACATGCGGCTCGTGCATACTCTTCGTTCCACGAAACGCAGCTGCCTCTGATTTGGCACAGCGCATCAAGAGCAACAACCCCGCGCCAGCGGCACGAGCGCGGGCTTGCAGGATCCGTGTGTACACCCTCATCACACCAGATGTGTTTTCACAATAACTTACGTCCCCTGAATTCATAAACAATCGCCGAGCTAGGCTATACGCATTTCAACAATCTAATCGGTTCGATATAAGGGTATAAGAACGATCCTTTAGGCTGCAAAACGAGCATGTTTAGTTTCCACACCGGACAATATTCTACTACCGACTCAAACGAGCGGTCTCGGTGGACGCCGTCCGGTGAAAGCTTCTACCGGGCAAGGCGCTCTGCACTCTCACTTGGAGACATGGAGCGAGGGACTGGGAAAACCGTTAAACACAAAAAACTCGCAAAGCCCAAATATAGGCTACAAGCAAGTGCTCCTTTGCCAAAAACGAGTAAAATGTCAGTCATCATTTTAAGCAATAACCCACCACACAAATCAGACAACCAAGTAACCCAAAATCAGAAAAAATACAAAATGTACAGTATATTATCCGGAGACTACACATACCTTGTTGTGTTCCCCTGGTAACGTCTACAAGCTGCTGTGCCGTCAGAGAGGTTCGGCAGGTTCTAGATTATCCACTGGCGGGAGCCGTGTGTTCGGACCGCGAGACGGAGGAAGAGACTGAGTGCGCAGGAGAAGGGGAGGGATGGCAGCGCGAGAGGAGGGGGATAGGAGGGGAAGAGGGCGATTATAAGTAGCTAAGTAAGCGGAGAAGAAGAGAGAGCGAGGGGGATCACGGGGGGGAAACGACACCGAATCGGGGTGATCGAGAGATGTCTGCTAGGTCTATGGTCCAACGACCTGCAACGAGTTATTGTTTTTTATTTATTGGTGACGGTCAGTTTGTTAGTTAATTTGCGATGTTATTCAACAGGGAAGATGTGTCGTTCTAAAACGCTCACATTCCCCGCGTTTTTATATGAGGGTAATGACATACAGAAGATGACTCCCGGTTTTTCTCCCGTGCCATAGCCGGCCTCTGGTGATATCACCGTACATCGCGTAGGCGCATAACAGTTGTGCAACTTGTGTCTCCCCCGAGTTCCGGTGCGTGCTGTGTGTGTGTGCGCAGCTGATTTGGAACTCAGGGCACGTAGTTGAGTTCTCCCAGGCTGCTACCACCGCCCGTGCGCGTTCATAAGGGCGCGCTCTCACACACACACACAAATACACACACACACACATACCGACAGTCCCAGAGAATGGACCGACAGCGCACCGCTGACGTCATGGCCGATAGCGTAAGATGTATTTCTCCGGCAGAAGGAAAATGAGAGCGTGCATGTAATTAATCGTTCTTTCACGTCAGAGACGTAGCTTATGAACAGCTTCATCAGGACGCGGGAGACAGCTAGAGTGCGTGCCAGAGTGCGCGCGTGCGTTAGCAAGAGGGAGAACCAGAGGGTGTGTGTGAGAGAGTAGAGAAAGTATAAGTGTGTGTTTGTGTGAACGTGTGCGTGCATGTTTCCTTTTCAGTCTATCATCTCTGTGTGTGTGTGCATGCAAGGATAAATCAGTTGTGTGTGCGTGTGTGTGTGTGTGTGTGTGTGTGTGTGTGGGTGTGCATGTGTGTCTGTGTGTGTGTCTATGTGTGTGTGTGTATGTGTGTGTGTATGTGTGTGTGTGTGTGTACACAAATGACACATCCACTTCCACGCGTGGATCCATTTGGACCCAGCTTGCCTGAGTTAGCTCTAGAGTCCCCACACCAACACCAACACCCGCCCCAGTCATCCATAACCCTCAACCCGCCTGAGAACATCCAATGTGGGCAAGCTAAAGAGCTCTGCTCCCCTGGTCCTGAAGGAAGCAGCCAACACGCTCACGCTGCCAACAGCATGTGGCGATGATAGAGATCTCAAAGCCGAAGGGGACGTATTGTATAGGGTGTTTTGTTAGTGAGTACATCTGGGGTATACATTGCAGCACACACACACACACACCACACACACACACACACACACACACATACCCACGCTAACAAGCTTATGTTGGTTTGGATGTGTATGCACGCCACACACACACACACACGCACACACACATACACACACGCACACACTTATGAAAAGACTGAAAAGAACAGTTATGCCATGCCATTCATTTACCCATGCAGTGAACAATCCATACATGTCCTCCTGGTGATTATCTCGCCCCTTTGTCTCACAGACGCACGATAACTAGCGCAATTTCTCTCTCTACAGGAAATTAGTGTTCTCTCTTCTCTCTCCAACGGAAAATTATTGTTCCTTCTTTCTTTCTTTCTCTCTCTCTCTGAACACAAATCCGTCATGTTCTCTCACTCTCACACGACGTGAAACGGTTCCCTTTTCCTTCCTACTCTTTACCTCTCTCTTCCTCTCTCTCTCTCTCTCTTCCTCCCTCTCTCTCTCTCTATGTCTCTCTCTCTCTCGCTCTCTTCCTCTCCTGCCTCTAATGAGTCATCAAGCAGGAGTGACGGAAAGGTGGGCTGTAAAAAGAAGAAGAAAAAAAAGAAACATTCAACAAAAAGTAGATTAAAAGTGTCACTCATGATCACAAAACGTCGTTTCCCAGCAGTGTTTGAGTCAGCCGCTGGTAACTCTCAGGTCGGCGCCAGGACGACACTCACCATAGCAACACAGGCGTTTCGGTTGTCTTTTCTCCTTTCGTTTTTTTCCCCCGGCCGACTCCGTCGCCCACCAGGTGGACCTTTGACCTTCACGTCGGCGTGACGATTAGCCGAGTAAAGCAGAACTGTGTGATCATCGTTTTCCCTCCGCCTCCGCCTGGCCTCCACCAAGTGATGCGTTTGACCTTTGACCTTTGGCGAGTGGGTTGGTTGTTAAGGGGGTCGCGACCTCGTCTTCTTATAGAGGGCTCAGCTTTGATTGGGATTGAGGGAAGAGTGTGGGGTGTTTCATTACGGCTCTGACGCTGGTGGCTTTGCTCTCCGGCCCATAGGGAACACTTGGGAGGAAAGGAAACTGGGTCTTAGGCGGTTCAACCAGAGTCTCTTCCAGACTTTTTAGCTCCATTAGGCTTGAATAGGGGAGCTGTCCAGCCAATCCCTCTGTGTGGCCCCATTGTGGAGACAGGGGTTGTTGGATTGGCTTCTCATCCTATAAGGAAAGCATTGAGGCGGGGGAAACTGAGGACTCCATTCTGGATCAGGTAGCCTGGCTAAAGATGTGTGTGGTGGTGTGGATCAAACACATAGATTCCTGTAGGGAGTGTGTGTGTGTGTGTGGTGTGTGTGTGTGTGTGTGTGTGTGTGGTGTGTGTTGTGTTGTGTGTGTGTGTGTGTGGGTGTGTGTGTGTGGGGTGTGTGTGGGGTGTGGGTGTGGTGTGGGTGTGTGTGTGGTGTGTGGGGGTGTGGGTGTGTGTGTGTGTGGGTGTGGTGTGTGTGTGGGGGGGGGGTGGGTGTGTGTGTGTGTGTGTGTGTGTGTGTGTGTGTGTGTGTGTGTGGCGTGGGTGTGTGGGGTGTGGGTGGGTGTGTGTGTGTGTGGGGGTGTGTGTGTGTGTGTGGGGTGTGTGTGTGTGTGTGGGGTGTGTGTGTGTGTGTGTGTGTGTGTGTGTGGTGTGTGTGTGGGTGGGTGGTAGAGACAGCAGACATCTTCCGTTGACTGACTTTGGCAAATAGAAAGCAGGAGAAATGGACCTTGGTGTGATGCTTTTAGAAGGGAACTCAATGGTCTGATTCAGTTGTGGGACAGAGCTACACACACACACACACACAAACACACACACCCCTCACACACACACACACACACAGATAGATGGGTCAACTTAAAAACTCAAGCGCACACAAACAAACACATTTCAACTGTGGTGTTGTTCCCAAATATTGACTAAAGAAACAGTAGAGCCTTGATTTTGAAAGGACAATTTCATTTACACACATCCACACATCCACACACACACACAGACACACACACACAGACACACACACACAGACACACACACACACACACACACAGGCACACACACAGAGAGAGAGAGGGAGAAGAGCTCAACATAACTGTGAAAGGAGAGGAGCGGAGAGGAGGTAGTGTTTTTCTGTTAGCCCAGCCTTAGGTCCTAAAGTGGGTGGCCAAGCACTATCAGATGTGAGAGCTTACCAGTCATAAAGATGGAGTCTGGACACACACACACACACACACACACACACACAACAAATGATAACTAGACAGTGAGAGATAGACTGGTGAACAGGCCCCTAAGGAGTCGTGATCATACCGCTCTTTGATTGGTCAATATCTTCACGTAAGGAGGAGAACTCCCCATTGTCCAATCACATCTAACCTCTCACTTTTATAAACGTCTATTGTGTTTTATGAGGTTGTATTCTATTCTGGTTCATTCCAGTCTGGCCTTCGTGGACTTATTAACTTCCTTTGAGTCCACTCTGGAGAGAGTGAACCGACAGTATGAGAGCTGGAAGCGTTATACGCTATTTGCGGTCAACTTTGTCATCGACAATGTGAACGCACATTGCTAACCAGCGTGAAATCGCTCGAGTTCGAACTTCTGCGGAATTCAATCCAATCATAACCGTAACCATGACCCCTAAACCTCGTTTTCTATTTTAACACGCATATCAATGGCCTGTGTGTAAACAGCGAAACACAGAAACGGAAAAAACGCAGGTTTCAGATCATATACAGACAGCACAACGCACATCACCGGCGGAGCCACACAATCGCAAGGCACAGACATTACGACCATGAAAGAAAAACAGTATGTTTCAGCCCAGTGGGGATGCTAAGCTAAAGGTATATGCAT